>CAVNZG010001359.1:141200-276469 GCA_963693315.1 Diogma glabrata
TAATGGCCACAACCAAACCTCTCAACTTTAAGTGGCCAGGGGCACCCCTTAGAGTTGACCGATGGATTTCTAATTTTAAACATAATATTTTTATGGGTATCGACATCAAATTGGAGGGTGTCGTACACAAAATTTAAATTTTTCTTTATAATGGCCACAACAAAACCCCTCAACTTTAAGGTGCCGGAGGCACCCCTTAGAGTTGACCGATTGATTTCAAATTTTACACATAATATTTTTATGGGTATTGACACCAAATGGGAGGGTGTCGTACAAAAATTTAAATTTTTCTTTGTAATGGCCACAACCAAACCTCTCAACTTTAAGTGGCCGGGGGCACCTCTTAGAGTTGAACGATTGATTTCAATTTTTACACATAATTTTTTTATGGGTATTGATACGAAATGAGAGGGTGTCGCACAAAAAAAAAAAAATTTTTTTTTAGGGTCCAGAACAAAATTTCTCAACTTTAAGTGGTCGGAGGCACGTCTTAGAATTGACCGATTGATATCAGATTGTGCAAATAATATTTTTATGAGTATTCACACGAAATGGGAGGGTGCCGCAAACTGTACAATGAAAAAAAAAATTCTAGTGTAATCTGAGGGCCACCCTAATATATATATATATATATATATATATATATATATATATATATATATATATATATATATATATATATATATATATATATATATATATATATATATATATATATATATATATATTATATATATATATATATATATATATATATATATATATATATATATATATATATATATATATATATATATATATATATATATATATATATATATATATATATATATATATATATATATATATATATATATATATATATATATTATATATATATATATATATATATTTTTAAAATTTTTCTATTAAAATTCTGTGTTTCATATTCAACTTTTTGAAAATGATGCGATAAGCGTCGAAACCGGTCAAGGTTTTTTATGTAAAATATTTTTGTTAAAATATTTGTTAATTTAATAGGCTTTACACCAAAAAACAATTTTTTTAATATAAAAATAAAATATATATATATATATATATATATATATATATATATATATATATATATATATATATATATATATATATATATATATATATATATATATATATATATATATATATATATATATAAAATGCAAAACTTCAATATTTTAGATAGATGTTTATTGCACATACATAATTTTTTAGCGATAGAACAAAAATTTTGAATTTTAGGTAGATTTCATATAAAAATCTACCTATTGTAATGGGCTTCATCTCGGAATTTCGGAAAAATTTTAGTGCCAAACGACTATGAATGATAAGCGGAGACGAAAAAAACAAAAAAAAAAATTTATATATATATATTTATATATATATATATATATATATATATATATATATATATATATATATATATATATATATATATATATATATATATATATATATATATATATATATATATATATATATATATATGTATATATATATATATATATATATATATACTATATATATATATATATATTTATATATATATATATATATATATATATATATATATATATATATATATATATATATATATATATATATATATATATATATATATATATATATATATATATATATATACTAGCGGGACCCGGCGTGCTTTGCTACGCCTTTAAATAAAGTTTGTGTGTATACATTTTGTTGACGTAGTAGCAATAATTTCAAAGAGTAGTAATGAGAAATGATTTTCTATTTTTTTTTTAAATGAATGAATGAATGAATGAATGAATGTAAAACGATCAGCACTCTAGTTGATCAGTAAAATATAAGAAAATAGTATTATATATAAAACAAAGGATATATAAAAAATTAAATAAGTTTTCAGGTGTGTTAGGTTTCAGGTGTGTCTCTATATAGAACATTATACGGAACAAAAATGGATTCATAAATTTTCACAGGGCTCATGCGGTTTAGTATACGCTTTCTTTACCGGCAGGTTCCTATAAAAACGTTGCAAACAATTTTGATCGTTATGTCATTTTATGATCAGCTCGGGGTGTAAGAATAGCGACAGTACATTCGATGAAGGTATAGAGGAAGTGATGCAAAAAAGGAATAGAAGAAGTGATGCAAAAAAATCAAAATTCATTGGAAGTTTTTGTATTAAAATTCATAGAATGTGAATTCATAGGATGAGAAATATTTCTATTTAGTGAACATCCTAAGTCATTTTAAAGTCATTACGGATTGTTGCAAATAAATGCGAAACTAATGTCTTACACACGGTCAATATATTGGCATATATGTTCCATATATAGACAACATTAATGGAATATTAATTTTTGGGCGATTTTGTGAGTAATTATTGCTCAAAGTAATTATTAAAAGTATTAGTCCCGATAATAAGTAGTTATTGTCGGGATTGAACTCACACTGATCAGAGACAACATAGTTCAAAGCCATCTTACACACTCAGCCACAGTGGATGAAACAACAATGAATCATATTTTAATTTTTATGTTCAAATATTTCTAAATTGATACTTCATTATCTCATATTTTTATTTAAATTGAATTCTCCATCTGTGATTATACAATTGTAAATTGTATTCGTTCCCGACACGAAACACACAAAAACTGTTTTAAAGAAGTTTTTCTAAGGGAAAATAAAAAATGCTTTAAAATTGCAAAATTCATGTGAATTAAAATAATTACTTTAAACTTAATCACTCTAAAAATCTCTCAAAACTTTATTTATTTTACACCAAATAGTGTAAAACTTTTGTTTATTTAACATTATACCCGTCGCACATTGTCGATATCTCATAAGAAGGGAAATTCAAGAAAAAGAAAACTCGTTTTGATAACAGCCGTTTTCGATTTGACTGAAGCATTTGAAACAACGAAAAATGTAAAACAATTGTTGTTGTTTTTACAGTTGTTTCAGTTACACTAAACGTACCTAACATTCAATTTACATTGTATCATTTTTATTGCAACAATTATTTATTTTAATAAGGAAAAAATTTCAAAATGTCGTTTTAATTCTATTTCTTGATTCGTGTGCTTGTGGGCACAAATTATATTTTGTGTTTTTCTGTCTAGATGCGTACACGAATAAATCAGAAGGTATTCCGACGTCAGATGGCCACATACAGCTGTCCAGATGTGAGAAGTACGGATTTTCCAAATCTACCTAGTCCACATCCTTGCAGCAATTGTCCTTGTGCTTTGTTGATGGTCATTGCAAAAGCAATTGGATCATTGAAATACTTGGGAACAGTACATCTTCCCTCTGAATTTTCCATTCAAAATTGTAGCTTCAATGACATTGTTCATCATCATTTTCACCGAAAATTTTAAAAAAATTTGTGCTATTTCAAAACATTTGACATATTTTTTTATATGTGTTATTATGGTTTTCCATATTATTCACTGTTTGTGTGCTTTTGTCACTTTTGAATTAAAATGCAATATTTAAAAATATACTTTTTACTGTTTATTTTTAAATTTATTTATAATAATAAAACTTCCTTATAGTAACAATTTGATTTTTATTTTTTATTTTAAAGAATATCGATTTCGACTTACGTCATCCTCAGTTCTTAAATTATTATTACAATTTTTGCTTAAACTATTACTTATATACTATTTCAAATGCTGTTTTTTATTATTACGTCATATATTTTGTTAGTTTTAGTGTTGATTTTATCATTTAAAATATTGTTATTGTTTTTATGTTTATATATCTCTATTTCTTCCAGTCTATCTAGATTTTGTCCTTTTCTTTTTTTATGTAATATGGTTAAATTTGTGTTGATATTGGTGTATTTGTGTTTTTCTATTTTCAAATGTTGGGCATATCTGGATTTTGGATTGCTTCTGTTAATTTCATTGGTGTGCTCGATAAATCTTTTTTTGAAGGACCTCCCCGTCTGGCCTATGTAAAATTTATTGCAGTCGTCACAGGTAAGCTTATAAACACCTGTGTCTAAGTTTTGGGTTTTTTTAGTTTTTAGGTAGTTTTCTAATTTATTTTTGTTTTTGTAAGCCGCAATATATCCATATTTTTTTAAGGTTTTTTGCATTATTTTGAATGTTGTTCTATTGTATGTTACGCCTACGTATTTTTTACCTGCTAAGTTTTCTTCATTCTTCAACGTTGTTAGGGTACGCAAATTTTTCTTGTTTTTGTGTTTTCTATTTAATGTGTCAATCATTTCATTTTTATATCCATTTTTTCTGGCTATGTATTTTATATTGTTTAGCTCGTCTTCATAATTTTCAGCGTTCATCGGTATAGTGTTCAATCTATTGATCATGTGGTTGTAGGCAGCTAGTTTATGTTGGTATGGATGATGTGATTTGATATTTATTGTTTGATCCGTTTGGGTTGGTTTTCGGAATATTTTGAATGTGTGTTTTGAATCTACATTTTTGATTGACAAATCCAAAAAGTTTATTGTGTTGTTTTCTTCATTTTCTAAGGTGAATTTAATGGAAGGTTCTCTGCTGTTTATGTATTGGTGTAATAGATTAAGCTGTCTATTTGTTCCTTTGAATAATAAAATTATATCATCAACGTAGCGATACCAATAAATGATATTTTCTTTGTGTGGATTTGAGTTATTATATATATATTTTGTTTCAAAATCGTTGAGATATATTTCGGCTAATGTTCCCGATAGTGGGCTACCCATCCTTCTGTTTGTTGATAATACTCGTTGTTATGTGTGAAATAGTTTTGTTTTGTTATTTCATTTATTATGTTTATTATTTCTTGTGTATCTGTTGGGTTTAAACCATTTTTTATTAACATATTTTTTGTTATATTTATTGTATCTTTTATTGGTATGTTGGAATACATGTTGGTTATATCAAACGATGCTAATTTTGCGTTGTGAGGTATTATTATTGGTTCTATTCTATTGATTAATTCTGTGTTATTTTTGACTGAATAACTGTAATCAAATTTTATGTGGTATTTCAATAGTTTGTTTATGTACTTCGCTATTCTGTATGTTGGTGCTGTGGTGAAATTAATTAATGGTCTTATCGGTGTATCTGGTTTGTGTATTTTTGGTAATCCTCTTATACTTGGTGCTGTTGGTTTTATCATTTTGTTATATCTTATATTCTTATCACTTAATATGTTGATAGATTTGTTGATGATAGTTTTTATTTGTTCATTGAATTCATTCGTTGGATCTTTACTCAATTTTTTAATGTTGTTATTAGTGATGTATTCATCTATCTTATTGTTGTAGTCTGTAGTTTTTAAGATGACTAATGTATTCCCTTTATCTGCTTTGGTTATTGTAGCATTGTTTTGTTTGATCTTGTTTTGTATACTGCGTATTGTTTTTATTTCTTTTTTGTTGTTGGTTTTTGAATTATTTAAGTTGTTATTTTTTACTGATATTTCATTAACTATTATTGTCCTGATTTCATTTTGGTGGTGAATGTTAGTTTTCAAAATTGAGTTTTCAATTTCTAACAGATTTTCATTTATTTCTTTTGTTGTGTTGTTTGGTTGTATGCCGTATTTCAATCCTTTTTCCAATAGTTGAGTTTCATGATTATTAAATTGTATTTCAGTGTAATTTACTATTCTATTGTTATATTGTGGTGGCCTATACTGATTTATTATGTTATTCTGATGAGTTCCCATTTCTATTAGTTTTGATTCTTTTAATTTTTTTATTTTCAATTTTATGTTTTCACTTTTCGTTTTTATCGTGCTTTCCATATCATTCTTTACCGATTCCATTATTAATTCATATTCTATTTGATGATATTGTTTGGATATTAATAATTGTAGGTTGTATACTTCTAATGTTATGTAATTTATTTTTGTGTAGAGTTCTTGAATTTGTTTTGCTAACCACGTGGCTTCTGCTGTTTGTTTAGTTATTGATTAGTTTGTTATTGATCAAACAATAAATATCAAATCACATCATCCATACCAACATAAACTAGCTGCCTACAACCACATGATCAATAGATTGAACACTATACCGATGAACGCTGAAAATTATGAAGACGAGCTAAACAATATAAAATACATAGCCAGAAAAAATGGATATAAAAATGAAATGATTGACACATTAAATAGAAAACACAAAAACAAGAAAAATTTGCGTACCCTAACAACGTTGAAGAATGAAGAAAACTTAGCAGGTAAAAAATACGTAGGCGTAACATACAATAGAACAACATTCAAAATAATGCAAAAAACCTTAAAAAAATATGGATATATTGCGGCTTACAAAAACAAAAATAAATTAGAAAACTACCTAAAAACTAAAAAAACCCAAAACTTAGACACAGGTGTTCATAAGCTTACCTGTGACGACTGCAATAAATTTTACATAGGCCAGACGGGGAGGTCCTTCAAAAAAAGATTTATCGAGCACACCAATGAAATTAACAGAAGCAATCCAAAATCCAGATATGCCCAACATTTGAAAATAGAAAAACACAAATACACCAATATCAACACAAATTTAACCATATTACATAAAAAAAGAAAAGGACAAAATCTAGATAGACTGGAAGAAATAGAGATATATAAACATAAAAACAATAACAATATTTTAAATGATAAAATCAACACTAAAACTAACAAAATATATGACGTAATAATAAAAAACAGCATTTGAAATAGTATATAAGTAATAGTTTAAGCAAAAATTGTAATAATAATTTAAGAACTGAGGATGACGTAAGTCGAAATCGATATTCTTTAAAATAAAAAATAAAAATCAAATTGTTACTATAAGGAAGTTTTATTATTATAAATAAATTTAAAAATAAACAGTAAAAAGTATATTTTTAAATATTGCATTTTAATATTTTTTTAATAAAATGTAGTGTAGTTGGAATAACAATGTTGTTATTATGTTAACAATGTCACAACAACATATAAAACCCTTTAAGACCTAGGTTCCACAACATCATATTTTTTAAGATGATGAACACAAACTTCTTATCTTTTGGTTTTTTTTATATTCTTTTTAAAGTTCCATTCTTAAAAACTAAATAATAAATCCTTTCACATAATAATAAACAATATAGGGCAATATTTCATGATAAAATGGAGGCAATAAAAATAAATACTTTTTTTTCAAATTTGTAGGAACAGAGCTAAATTGGGTTACTAATTATCCTTATAGTGCTAGAAGCATATACTTAGATAATGAAAAACATGGTTCAAGGATTAAACCCGGCATATTTAATAATTATATGGAAGCTCATTTCTTCGAGCAAGCGAAAAAGTTCATTCTTTAACAAAATATTCAAAAATAAAAAATTTGCGTCCATCAACACCTTAGAAAGCATGTTGTTGATGGGACCTTATTCTTCAAAGGTTGTTATTTTTTGTTGTTGCACACATTGTAATTTGTACAACCCAACACATTTTATTTAAAAAAAACAGTAGCGTGTCATCATCACCATCAAAGAATATTAATACTATAACTAAGACTAAGGGTGCTATCGTTGATTGAAAAAAGTTCATCCGCCGAAACCCCTAATATATCACTTTGGCTAGTGATATCTCACTGCTATTGCCAGTGGTATACGATATCTCAAGCTAACTCATATGCAAATAGCAGGGACCTAAGTACGCGGGGTTGCCACACCCATAGATCAAAAATTTTAAATTTTACAAATCTTCCAGCGGGAGTATCTAATTAATTCGTTAATGAATTCATTAATGAATTGTTACCGTTTGAAAATTACTATTGCATACGTGTTGCCAGCTAAGTTCCACCATTTTTAATTAGTTTGTTCATCATGATTACCATCCGTGTTTGATCAACTATGCTTCTCTGTATAGTATTTGTGCGGCTCCCATTTCGTAATTTTGAGCTTTAAATCGATTCTAAAGTCGGTGTTTATGAACTATCTTGTGGTGATTACTATAAAAATATTATACGAGCAGACGCGTAGGGTTTTGAAGAAACGCTTTAAGGCAAATTCTGTATACATTAAAACAGACCAACCGAATAAAACCCCTATAGCAAAACATGTTTTGGAAAATAAAAGGATTATTTAAATTTTTTAATAGATAATATGAGGTTAAAGAAAGAGGTGCACGATAGGCGATAGCAATAAATTGGATGCTTTTGAATCCCTTTACATTCATAAAAACATAAACGCAATTAATGTCGACAAAGGCAACATACATTCAAATTTATTTAATTTATTTACTAACCACACACGACAATTGGACAAAGCAAGCGTAGTGAATTTTCAAAACTTTGACATTAAAAACAACGTTTTAAATACAAATACGGCACCATCTATTGGCTACCCCAAATTTATGAGGCGTATATCACACTATCAAATATATTGGTCAATAACAAAAATTTGACATGAAATTGGAGAGTTTAAAGCATTGAATAAATATATAAGGAAGAATAATTACGTGTGGCTACACGAATATTTTTTGAAGTATGTAATTTGTATATCTGTGCGTACTTCATCCATAACATTTGACATATTTCGTTTTATTTTAAAATAAAATGATAGCTTTTATCCAAAATTCTACTTTAAGATATTAAAATTAAAGAAAATTTATAAAAATTAAAGTTTAAATTAATGTTTCACAAAACAATTATTAGTATTTGTGCAAATAATCTTATGTACAAATATATATGTACAAATAATCTGAAATACACTGAAATTTGATCATCGAATTTCATATTTATGAATAAAATATTTTTAATAATACTATACGCATAAAAAGGGCTTAGAATGATGTTTTAACAACAACATAAAGTATTTGCTTACAAAAGCTGTTGTTTTGTAGCTTAGTTTTATATTTTATTACCTTACATAAATGTAATTTTTCTTAATCCATCGTTGTCATACCAAATTTCAAACGCTATCACAGCTGAATATAAGCTGTTCTTAAAGTAATTCAATATGATTAAAATTTGTGTTGTATGGACAATTAAAAATATTTATATTTTGAAATATAAGGAAATATTTTATTCAAACATATTAGGCTTTTAAATTTATATGTTAAATTTATTATTTCTTTTATTTGTTTTGAAAATATGAATATGCAAATTGTAAACAGTACCTCCCAGCTAGAATGCGAACACTATCAAACTTCACCAATACTAAAAATTAGAAGCTTCACTCAAAATGTCTAGTTACTCTTCCTTAGATTTATTCAATGGTGTAAAGGTTGTAAAATAAACTTCGCTAGTTTTTCATCCAGTTTTGATGACAAATTTTTTTACTTCTAGCCGTTTTATTTTAATAAGCAATACAAATAAGAGTATTTTTCAATTTGATATTGATTTTTGTAAACTAATATTGAAGATCAATGAAAAATTTAAAAAAATAAATTTAAATTATTGTTTTCTTTAATTTTTACTCTTATTTTTATTCAAACTTTATAAAAATCAATACAATAATTTTTTTCAGGTTTCGATATTTTCTAACACTTCTATAATTAATATATAACCTCCACAAAGTTATCAATAATCTTTGATAACGTATTTGACTTAGCATAGTATGCTTTTCGTTTATTATCAAATAAAACAAAACTTTCTTTATTAAAACATATTTGTTAGTCTAATAATGGCTTTATACTAAGTTGAAGTTTACAAGTTTATCAATTGAATAAATTGATTTACGCTGCCATCTGAAAGTTGGCATATGAACCATCCATATTTAACATTTAATTCGTAATTTTAAAAAATTTAGGCATTTAATCAAGATAATAACTATCTTATCTCTCAAGCTGGACTATCATACACACATTGTACAAAATTTCATTAAGATTGGTTACGTTTTTGGGGAATTTATCGCGGACAAACATCGTGACATGTGATTTTTATATATATATAAGATATATATATATATATATATATATATATATATATATATATATATATATATATATATATATATATATATATATATATATATATATATATAACGATATGAGCTATAACGGAATTTACCGGCACTCTCACGATCGCATTTCTTGTGCTACAACGAAAATTTTTTCTGTATACGTTGCGGCAAAAAATTTTTTGGACAAATTCGCGAACTGGCCATATCCGGGTACAGGTTAAGTGGCTAGAACCAAAAAAGTCGAAAAATCTAGGACGTTATAACTTCCGTTTTAATCATAATATTTTAATAAAATTTATCAATATTGAATATTTGAACATATTTCTATCATTTATTTCCAAATGACAACCTTGGCGTTCCAGGTTCTTGAAAAATCAACTGTTTTAAAAATTTAATAAACTTTGTTGTCCTTGATTTGGCTGAAAATGGCCAATCTCACTTTTGAATATGTGCGCATACGTTAACTAGAACATAAATCTTTTCAAAATTTAAAAAAAAAAATAGTTCAAGTCTAGAGGTTGAGACACCAGGGCTGTTAGAACGAAAACAAACGCAAACGGCCATGCCTACCTCATTTTTGAGTTAATGTTATTTAAACTCATATTAACTTTTAGGTAAACTTTTCAACTATAACCTCAGAAATTTTCAGCTTTCTAACCCAAGAGATCTTAATGTAATTAGCATTACACCTAATGCATGCCATTCAATTACAACAAAAACTTCCATAAACATATAAAAATATCCCATAAAAAAAAAAATTTAAAAAATTTCTTTTGTTTTTTTTTCAGTTTTTAGTTTTTTTCGCAAAAATTTAAAAAAAAATTAAAACAAAGCTGAGTCATTATTGTTTTAAATTAAGGAATATTTTCTTATATACATATTGATTACACATTTACAAAAGTCTTCCTAAATTGAAGATATTTGAATTATTTGAGGTGTAAAAGTTGTTTGACAATTTTAGATAATAAATTATGTGTGGTGGTGTTGTAGGTGTGACGTTGTGACGTTGTGAGAACGTTTATTTGCTCTTTGGTGGATTTAATATGTTATTAAAAGTAGTTTTAACCAAATTAAATAAAAGTGTTCCGAAATCGCATTGATAAAGTAGTTTCCGTTAATGTATTTAGTTTGGTTTGATAAATTTTTTGGATTATTCTGGACTTGGACTATTCTACTTAAATTTTATATTGAAACTTATCTGACACATCCAATTCTATTAATGTACACAAAGCTGTCTGGTCCCGAAATCTACCTATTTCTATCGGATATACGTGCCGCTTGGACTTTTTTTTACTTATAAATAGAAAAAAACAAAATAATTTTGTATTAAATGTTTATATTAACCGTTTATAATAAATTTTATAATTATTAGTAGTTTATTAATTGTTAGTTATTGTCTATTAACCATAATTTAAAAAACAGAAATAATGAAAACTTAAATTGACTTTAAGCGACACAAGCACTGTGAAAATAAAACTTCCAAAACAAAACAAAACACGTTTAACCTTGTGTCGCAGAGCGAATTATCTATTACTCTCCTGCGTTTCGAGTTTACTGCAAAGATGTTCCTGCTTTTGTTCAGTATGTGAAAAATAAACGAGATGTACTGGATGTTCACTTAAAAATGGGTATTGATGGAGGAGGCGGATTTTTTAAAACATGTCTTTCTGTTCAGTCAAATGAGTTGCAGTTTGAGTACAGCGATGAGCGTGCTAAGTATAATGAGGGGATAGCAGCAAGGAAATTTAAGGATTCCGGAGTTAAACGACTATTTATTCTAGCAGCTGTTCCAAGTGCACAAGAAAATTATAAGAATGTAGATCAATTCTTTTCATCGTTGAATATAAGTCCTTTCCACGGCACAATTGCGACCGATTTGAAGCTAGCGAATATCTTGGCAGGTATTATGTGGCACAGTAGTGCATACCCGTGCACTTATTGTTATGCCAAGAAAGATGAGCTAAGCAGCTGTGGCGAATTGAGATCCCCGAAAATGTTTCATCGTATTATACAAAATGGTTGACTGAAGGAAAAGGTTCAAAAACAAAGCGAAAGATTATTTCCACTGCATTCATCCACCGCTAATTACAACTGTCGGTGGCAAAACATTTCTAGACATTATTCCACCGCCAGAATTACACCTTATGCTTGGTGTTGTTAACACTGTTTTCACGCATATGTTGAAAGAGTGTGAAAATGAGTCGCTGTCATGAGCAAAAGCTTGTCACGTTCAGCGTGAAATCAGACGAGGATGTTCTGGGTTTAAAGGAAATGCATGAAAAACACTTTTGGATAAAGTAGACCTTCTGCGCCAGTTTCAAAATCTAGCAATACCTAAGTATGTTAAAGTATTTGACGACTTCAAAAAAGTAGTTTCTGCATGCTTCGGAAATAATCTTGACCAAAATTACAAAGCATGTATAGAAGCTTTCAAAAAGAGCTACATGGACTTAGATGTCAGCGTTACACCAAAGGTTCTTGCAGTTTTTTTTTCACATAACAGTTCTGTGAAAAAAACGGTGAAGGATTAGCATTTTTTGGGGAGCAGGCGATGGAGTCCGTACATTTTGATTTCTTAAAGTCTTCCTGGGAAATGAATAAGGTTGCTTCGAATCACTCGGATTATCCTAAACACCTTTTGGACGCTGTTTGTAGATATAATGCTTCACATGTTTAAATTGATGTAATTATAATTAAATTATGTTACATTTTTATATTTTATTAATACTAAAATGTTGCAATAATAAAAGTTTAATAGAATTACCACTTAAAAATTAGTATTATATCATTTTTTCCTTTCTATTCATATAAAACAATGCCATATTTTCCAAAATATCGTACTTCGTGCGCAAAAATGTTCAAAGTGAATTTATTTAAAAATCTCTCCACAGATTATTTTAGTTTTTTGATTTTTCTCATCTATGAACATTATAAATTCAGAATCTCTACTAATCTTCTAGGTGTAAGATTTTTTTATTTAATTTTAGTTAAGGCGCACCGTGCGAACAGTCAATAGATAAAAAGATGGATTTATACGTCAACCTTTACAGGTCACATTTATTTCAATTAATTTTATCACAAAAGATAAATTTAATCCGAAAACCACAAAACCAATTTTATCAAGCATAGTTATCACAAAAATGTTAGCATAAACAAAACAAAACCAAAAGCGTTAACAACCAAAATAAAATATTTTTATTGTCACCTAAATTCAAAACATTTGGACTTTTAAAACCAGCAAAAAATCTGATTTTTTTCGTGATAAATGGCTGCGTATAGTACTTCGAAAAGATGATTTTTTTTATCACGTTCCTAGTGTTTGGTCGAGACAACGTGATAAAAAAAATCATGATTTTTCGAAGCACTATACGGAGCCATTAATCACGAAAAAAATCAGATTTTTTGCTGGTTTTAAATGTTAAAATGTTTTGAATTTAGGTGACAATAAAATATTTTTTTGTAACACATGCATAAAAAATATTCAATTTTGTACTAGAATAAAATAAAAGAAAAAACTACTTTTCCGCACATATGACAAAATATTTTGTATGCCTGGCGCGCACGCCGCACAGTGTGATTTGTTCATATAATGTTTGGCAAAAAATATAAGGAGTGCTCGTAGAATGTTGAAATTTTGCTCTGAGCCTTTGGTTAGCTCAATTAAGAAAAATATAAAGTTTCATCAAAATTGGTCACGCCCACTACCCACCGCCCATAGAACCCAAAATTTATTTTTATGCCCAAAGTTTTTGAAATTTGGCACAGAGCCTTTTATTACCTCAATTAAGAATAAAGTAAAGTTTCATAAAAATTGGACACGCCCACTACCCACCGCCCATAGAACCCAAAATTTTATGATTTTATGATTTTATAAATTTTATGATTTTATAAAAGATTATTAATTATTTAAATTTTTTTTTTTTTTAATTGATAGTATGGAGTCTTACCTTTCATTTTATTATAGCGGGAGCACCTAGCACGACCGAGCAACCTTTTTTTTCTTCCAAGGAAGTTTGCAATCACGGCACATTATAGAACAAATTTTATTCTTTCATATCTTTTAAACCATATGAGCGAACTTTATAATTTTTTTTTTAAATACGCCGAAAAGGCTATATTTGAAAATAATCACTATTTAAATTAGAGCAATAAAGTTATCTTACGTACAAACACTATAGAAGTGCGTAAACAATTTTCAATATTTTGGACCAAAATTTACATGTGACTTTACTTCATTATTTCAAAGACAAATAAACTTTTTTTTGGGATACAATTTATGGATTCTTCATACTGAATCAATTTTCTACAAAACTGCATCACTACATTTTTAAATTTTTTGTGTCGAAAAAATTACTTATTGCACAAAAAATCCCACTGTGCGCCGCCTGCATGTGAGATTTGTGGTTAAATCTATCCTATATATAACATTTTTATAGCACTAAAATATCAAAATAATAATTCAAATAACTTACCATATAGTAAAAACAACTTAAACACATTGCATCATTTGAAAATGCAAGAAAATAGTATATTATTGAATTAGGAGCTAAAGTTGTACTATTTGTGTTGAGTCTATAGTTTGGCGGCCGACCGTAGGGAGGCCGACAATTATAGACGAAACACAAAAAGTCACTTTAGCTCCGACTTCAATACACTATTTTTTCGGCAAACGTTTAAATTTGTTTAAAAATATGAAATTAATGCATCAAATTTTTTATAAATATGTTTTAGGTAATAAATTTTCTGAAATTAATTATTATTGATTTTAATTCATTAAAATGTGAAATGCATTCTTTTTGGAACAAATTAATAATATCATGTTATTTTACTTTACTGCCACCGTAAAAATTTGAAAATTACTTTACTGCCGCCGTAAAAATATGAAAATTACTTTACAGCCGCCGTAAAAATATGAAAGTTACTTTACAGCCGCCGGCAGATAAAATAAAAATGGCGTTACTTTTGCGGCCGCCGGCTAAAAAGTAAGACTTTAGCTACTCCCCAGCGGCAGTAAAGTTAAACTTTACAACTTTACAGCCGTTTGCCGAAAAAACAATTTATTTGGGTTTTCAAAGTTTACAATTTTGACAGCTCTTATTGGATTTCTATATTTTTTTATTTTATTTTATAAAACCGGTAGTTAGATTCTTATGTTTATTTTTTTTACCGGTAGTTGGATTCTTATAATTTACAACTATTACAACGAAGATGGCGCACTTTAATTATTTAAATATCTCAAATTTGTTTATAACTTTGTTAAATAAATGATTAAATTAACAATTAAATAAATATTTATTAATTTTCTGCATTTGTTACAAAAAATAGTGTGTATTACTAGTGCGAATGTGTTTTCCAAACGCGAGTTATTGCCGCAAACTAACTCTTGTTTGGAAAACGCATTCGCACTAGTAATACAATCTACTATTATTTTGGTTGTTAACGCTTTTGGTTTTGTTTTGTTTATGCTTACATTTTTGTGATAACTGTTCTTGATAAAATTGATTTGTGGATTTTGAGCTAAATTTATCTTTTGTGTTAAAATCAATTGAAATAAAAGTGACCTATAAAGGTTGACGTATAAATCCATCTTTTTATCTTTTGACTGTTCGGTCCGGTTTGACATAATATTCAACGAAGTAAAGTTAGAAGAAAAATATTTGACGTAAAATATCGTGATAATTATTATGATATTACACGACCGAACACTACCGTTTTCTCGACCGAACACTAGGATTGTTACAAGATAATACAATTCTTATTTGAAAATTGTTAAAGTACCAACTGCCAGTATTCAAAAACATCTTAACAAAATGGCAATGTCCTAGGAAACTGAAAAACGAATATCGGAACATCAAGAAAAGTGGTTGAAGTTTTATTACGGTGTACCTGCTACTTTATATGGTTTACCCAAGTTCATAAGGCTTGTTCGCCTCTCAATCCAATTGTGAGTTCTATAGGAACACCGTTTCATAATATGTCGACATTTTTATCTAGCATTTTAAATTAATTTGTACGAAGCACTAATGCGTTTATCAAAAATGCAGAAGATTTAAAAGAAAGATTAAGTGAATATCAACTGACCGATGACTGCATTTTGATTTCTTTAGATGTTGTTTCTTTGTTTACAAATGTAATCTTGTTGTTCAAGTTGTAAAACTAAATCAAAAAACTTAACAAGCTAAAATTAACAAAGATACAATTTATAGCAGCATTAGAATTAGTTTTAAACAATAATTGTGTATTTACATATAATCAACAAGCATATAAACAAATTTTGGTAGTCCAATGGCCAATGGGATCTGCTGTAAGTCCGTCTTGTGCTAATCTAATTATGGAATATGTTGAGGAAACAGTTTTGGGAATATGTCGATTATAAAAGAAAAACAAGTGGGGTTCCTTCTACGTTGTCTTTTAGAAATTCTAATAGTTCGAATTTATTATTATTATTATTATTCTTTATTTCATCTTTAGTATAACATACAGGTAGACTACTTTTTTAATTACTAATAAGTTGATATATAAAGATTACGACAGTAAAAAAAAAAGTAATAAAATGAGAACAATTTACAACATTAATTTACATTTTATGCTTAAATATATTAGAGATAGTTATTGAAAACTTAAAATATCTTGCTTTAATGCATTTTTCAAAGTTATATTAGAAACATTGAAATCAAACACCGTAAAATAATCATTAAAATATTTGAAACACCTAAAAATGGGATCAGAAGTTTCGTACTTAGCTCGGCAAAATGGTATCTTGAAAAATTCATCTCGACGACGAAGAGTTCGCCTTGGAACATTGATTTCAAAAAGATTTAATAGCTCCGCACAGTCAATTAGACCTCAGATGATATCGTAAGTGAACGTAACATAATAAATCTGTCGTCTGCGAAATAGTGGCAAAATATTCAGCAATTGCAAACGATTGTTGTACGGTTCCCTCACAAATGAGGTTAAATTGCTGGAAGGTAGTAAGCGTAAGGCAAAGATTAAAATTTGTTTTTGTATACTTTCAATCCTCGATGAGTGAATTTCAAAATGTGGAGACCATTTCACTGAGGCATACTCCAGTTGCGACCTGAAATATGACGTATAAAGAACTTTGAGAGCATTTGGGTCCTTAAAATCCCTACCATTTCTTTTGATCATTCCCAACATGGAGTTAGACTTAGAAATTATTGAGTTAATGTGTAGGTTGAATGAAAGGTCAGTAGAGTAAGTGACACCTAGGTCACGCATGTATTTAACTTTTCTCCATATAATTCGTATGACTTATCAACGAATGACTTATTTTTGCAGAAACTCATAATTTTACATTTACTTATATTTAAGGTCAATTTATTTACTCGGAACCATTCACAAAAGTTGCCAAGGTCCAATTGAAAGTTCATAAAATCATCGTGGGATCCCACACAGGTATAAATCTTCAAATCATCCGCATACATCAGACAATTTGAAAACTTCAAACAGGAAACGACATCGTGTAAAGAGCCAATGTCAACTAATGGCCTCTTTACAATCTCAAATTCTGTCATTTATAAGTAAAACCATTAGCTTGGTAAAATTTATAAAAAACGGAACAACAAAATATATAAACTAACCATGAAAAAACATAACACTCTGCCATAAATATCTTCCTCATTAAAAAAGTTAAATGTTTTGTTTATATTTTTGTTTATAATTATTTAGTTAAAAATGCAAAACTTAAATAATAATAATAATCCTTTATTGACTTTAAATTTTATAATACAGTTGTATACATTTAATAATTTACTGAGATCAGCTTTTAATAGTAAGCTTTACAGCAGATGAAATTAATTATTATGAGTATTGCAAAAAACTAAATGAAAAAGAATGTTTATAAAATTCAAATGCAGTTCAGTCTGCTTAGTAACTAATAAAAAACTTATATTTACCTAACCTACTTAAATCTAAACTTAAAAGCTACGTTGCAAAAATTAAGCGGTGGTAAAGCTAATTGCGTTAATTAATTCATTTTCTATATAATTTAATTTATTTATGTATCTATCCTTAGCTTCTCTAGCAACTACATTGACAAGCTTTATATTTAATTCGTTGTGCAGTCTTAAAGTCCTATAACGTCTAGGGCGTTTATATATAGTTTTTAGAAATTTGTTTTGAATGATTTAAAATTTCTTTTTATGACACAAAGCAATATCCCACCAAATTGGCGCACCATAAAGTATGATATTAAGAATCACACACTTGTAAATTAGTGTCTTATTATGACTATTCAGTTTACTATTTCTGTTGAGTAGAGGATATAGACTTTTGAACAGTGTATTACATTTTTGTTGTATTTGAGTGACGTGTGTCTTAAATGTTAATGATTTATCCAAATAAATTCCTAAATATTTAGTTGAAGGTTTCCATTCCAAAGAAGAGTTTTGAATCAGAAAAGGTTGTTGTGGAAGTTTACGGGATGCTCTACACCTAGTAAAATAAATAGCTTCACATTTTGATATGTTAATACTAAGTTTCCAGTTTTTAAAAAATTCGAGAATTTTAGTGAGGTACAATTGAAGCTTATTGATAATAGATACCGCCAGCTCATCTGACACAAATATTGCAGTGTCATCAGCAAATAATGATAATTTACATTCACTATCTCTTGGAATATCATTGATGAATAAACAAAAAAGCAAAGGACTCAATACAGCACCTTGAGGAACACCAGCTGGAATACTAAGTATAGAGGACATGGAATCAAAAATCTGGACAAAAAATGTTCTATCAGTTAAGAACGATTTTATGATTTTAATTAAAAATATTGGAAATCCATATATAAATAATTTATAGCAGACTGCGTCTTGCCAAACTTTATCAAAGGCTCGTTCAAGGTCTAATAATATCATTCCAGTAGATTTTAGCGAAGATCTATTAGATTTAATATGATTGACTACACGATGGATTTGATGAACAGTAGAGTGCCCAGATCTAAAACCAAATTGCTCGTTTATAATTATTTGATTGTCAGTTATGAACTCTTCCATTCTTCTTTTGATAATATGCTCAAAGAGTTTTCCCAATGTACAAAGAAGACTAATAGGTCTGTAGCTTGTAGCAAGAGTAGGGTCTTTGCCAGGCTTTAAAACAGGAGTAATTTTAGCTTTTTTCCATTGAATTGGGAAATAGCCTAGCTTCAAGCAGCACTCGAATATTATCTTAAGAAAATGGATTCCACTTTCAGGAAGATTTTTAAGTAAAATAAATGGAATATTATCTACACCTGGAGCTTTGAGCCTTGGAAGGAATTTCAAAATATCAGAAATTTCAGAAGGGTAAATTTCAGAAATTGTAGCATTGTTATCCAAATTATTGAAATTAGTACAAAAGTCATTCACTTGTTCTTCAATTACAATATTGGAGTTTGGAATTTGATGAGCGTCAAGGAAGACATCAGCCAATACTTGTGCTTTTTCTGTATTTAAGAAAATTCGATTTCCAGTGTTGGGAGTAACTAATGGTGGAATGGACTTGCGATGGTTTTTAAAATGTTTAGTTGTTTTCCAGAAGTTTTTTGAACCATTATCCAAGCATTCAAGCTTCGTTTGCCATTTTTGATTATAAAGAATATTTATATGATATTTAATAATTCTATTTAACAAGTTTATTGAGGTTTTAATGTGAGCAAGGCGACTTCTGAGGTAAGATCTTCTAAGCGAATTTCGGTGTCTGATAAAACTTATCACTTGATCAGATAATAACAATTTATCAGTTGGAAGAACAGGCACAAGCGGTATGGATAGCTCACGAGCTGAAGAAATGGATGCTGTCAAAAAATCGACTGCAACGTTGACATCTGAAATAGTATGAATTGAACTTAAATTGAAATTTTCAATTTCAGATGAAATATGATTCTGATAAATGCTCCAATTAGCATTTTTATAGTTAAAGTATTTACGATGGCAATGATCTACTTGATTATTAAATACTATTGAACAGAGGACTGGCAGATGATCGGAGCAGAGTGCTTGAATGGTGTTAACTTCGGATATCAACTGAGGGTTGTTTGTTAAAAATATGTCAATAATACTAGGGACTCCAGCAGGACTATAGTGGGTAGGATCTTGGGGAGCGATAACAACACAATCAGAGTTAATAGAATAATCATATAAAGTTCGACCACCGCGGTTAGTTCTAGGACAAAACCAGTTAGGATGCTTACAATTTAAATCACCACCAATTAGGTAAGGAATATTACCACTACAAATTTTTATAAAATCATTTCTGAGATGCTCAGAATTCGAATATGAACAATATACAGAAAATATTTTAAGTTGATTATTATCACTACTTATTATATTAATACCCAGGGATTCTATACAATTTAATTTAAGGTCAGGAAGAAGCGAATGTTTAATGCAATCTTTTATAAGAATACCAACACCACCCCTGCGAATATTTTCTCTATCATTACGATAAAATCGAAAATTAGGAATCGAAAATGAAATAGAAGGCTTTAAATGCGTTTCACTAATAAGTAATATATCAATATTAAAATTATCTAAAAACTGAATTACCTCAAATTTTTTATTTTTTATACCGTACGCGTTCCACACACAAATTTTTAAAGAATTATGGATAACAGACATATTTAATAGCAATATTAGCCATAACATCAAATTGTTCTTCTTTGGAATGGCACCCCCGAAGTCCTGAAACAAGTTCTTTGAGAATTTGTAATAACTCATGTGGTGCAAACAAATCATTTGTGCTATCTGAATTAATATTAATTGAATTTTCATGATTGATTGCATTTGTTTGAACCACTGTACTGAACTGCATTTTTTTGTTAACAAAATTATTATTATTATTATTATTATTAAAATTTTTATTGTTGTTTTGATGAGGTATTGAAGGAATAATAGGAAAATCCTGTTGTTGAAATGAAAACGTTGGTTGATTTGAAGGTCGACTCAACTTATTTTTTAGATTCAGATGATTTTTTATTTGAATGTATTTTTCTCTTTCTGGACAAATTATAGAGTTAGATGTATGATTTCCACTACAATTACAGCAAACATGTTTAGTAATATCGTTTTGTAAAGGACACTCCATATCATCAATATGTTCATCTCCACCACAGAAATTACATTTTGGCTTCATGTAGCATGCGTTCGCTCCATGACCATACATTTTACATTTATAACACTGAAGAGGACCTTTGCTGGTGGATCGACAAATTTCCCATCTGCACACTGTGTTATTAACAAATCTAATATTTTTTAATTGGTTCAGAGACATTGATCCCTTTTTGAAAGCAACAAAATAAAGGGCATCTTCACTGTTTCGACGATATTTTTTAGGAATAGTTTTCCAAACATTAACAGGACTCAGGCCACTATTCTCGAGGCTTTTCTTAACTTCATTTGTATCCATATCATGGAGCCCACATAGTACAAATTTAACAAAACGATTTTCCTCAAGCGTATATGAGAACATACCATTGTTATGTTCTTTTAATTTAGTAAAAATTTTGTTATAGTCTGATAGGCTATATGTAAGTATTTTTATGCCAATTGACATTATTTGTATATTATATTTTGAAATATTTAGTTCCTTCATAGTTTTATGAATCTCCGTTGAGGAAGATTTTGTAATTATTGGAGGAATTTTTTCTACAGGTTTTCTAGAACTTTCACCATACGGAGAACTAGTTTGCGATGTTTTTGCATATTTTGATAAATTAACGTTAGGCGGTAAACCTGCATACCTGTTTACTGTTGGGATGTCACTCATTTTAATGCCTTGACTCATCTGTTTAATGCTGCTGAGCGAGCTCCTAGGGAGGCTACGCATCTGGCGACTTATAGTTCTTTTATTTGTGAGCATCCACACACAATAATCACAAAACAATCAATTTATATTTCAATGTTTAACTTTAATTTGATTTGAATTTATAACTAACAACAAATCCAAACAAAAAATAAAACACAGTTAGAAATTTTAATATTGAAAAAATTTGATTATAACTTGATAAATAATATTTTTTTATATAAATTAAAGTAAATTTTAGTATTATGTTGAGTTGATTTTTAGAAATATAGTGAGTTGAATTAAAAGTATCAGTAGAGTTGTACTTTAAAAATTAAAATAGAATTGTGTTCAAAAGTTTTTTGGAAATTAAAGGTAAAAGTTCTTGCTTAAAAATTAAAACAGTGAACTGTGTTTGTTATGTTAAGCAGTAGACTAAAGGAGTGATTCGAGTTTTTTAACATTTAAGTATTCTTTTCACCTAATTTTGTGAAAGCTTACTAACTGTTTTTAGAGTTAAGTAAATCATGATATTTGTAAAAAAAGCAAAATATATTAAATTAACAAACAGTTTGAATTAAATAAAAAAAAAAATAATTGAATTAGTGGAAAAGCTAAAAGTGACTTTTATTTTTGTTCCACCTTTTCCCAATTCTGATTATGTTACGATACCACCGCTAAGGCACAACATAATCTGGCGCAGTTGAAAGTCCTACGGAATTAGGACTATTAAATAAAAATATAATTTAAAATTTTAAAAAAAAAAACTATAAATAATAAAAACATTTCAATTATTAAAAAACTATAAATAATAAAAACATTTCAATTATTAAAAAAAAAATTCAATTATTAAAAAGAACAATAGCAGTGAATCACACATAAATCAACAAAATTCTAATAACTAGATAGTATGTTAAGAAGCCCTACAGCTGAAAAGAAAAGAACAACATCATCAACATCAACAGCAGCAACAACCACAACATCATCAACGTCAACAGCAACAGCTTCAGTTCCAGCCCCAGCAACATCGAGTTTACTTCAACCATAAAAAATTCATCTACAGCCGGAAAAAGAGTGAGTCACATTGAAAAATTATATCATTAGTTCTAAGTTAAGTTGATATTAGAAATTTTCCTAAAATAGACATTCTCTTTAAAATATAATTTTATTAAATAAGAATTAAGTTTAAAAAAAAAATTATTAAAATGGAACTCGCAGAAATTTATAACGAAATTATAAATAAATTGACTCGCGAAAAGTTTATACTTCGTGTGGAAGCAGAATCGCTTATTAGAGAATTCGCGTTACGGGTTGACGACCACACCAAATTTCTAGAGAAAGATGCCGATTATTTCTCAATCCAAAGGGCAACATTTCAGTTAGAGATAGAGAAACACAGAGATGAAAATAAAGTGCTAAGACAGAGAACGGAACACCTACAAAATCAAGTAAGACAATTACAGCAAAAAATAGACTTAGACAGTGATAAAAACAAAAACGAGAATAGTATTTTGGTCATTTCTAATGATCAATTAAAACACTCGTCCAAGGAACTAGCGGACAATTTAGTTACGGCAAATCTAGAAATTAAGAAAAAAGAAGTTGAAAATAGAGAACTGCTAACATTAAATAAAGAGGTAGAAACACAATTTACGGACCTTAAAACGGCATACTCGACTTTAAATAACGTGTTACAGCTAACTAGACAGGAACTGACCGAAACCAAACTTAAAATAAAATCTTACGAAGAAAATTCACATGGTAAAAATAAATTAATAGAAAATCTTAATCAAATGATTCCTAACGTAAACATGACTAAACAAAGCCAACTCAAACCATACACCAACACAACATCGACAACTCCCGACGACTCACTCCACCATACAGAACAACACAATCTGGAAAAACTTAATAATATTGAATATGTACCTAAAATTCAAGATATCGGTCCAAATAATTTTACAGCAACTCAAACAATAAAATTATCTTATGCTGAAATTCTAAGGAAAAATGTTTTAATTGATCATAATGACAGCAATGATTTTAAATTAAACAACACAGCAACAACAAGTAATAAGAACTCTTTGAAAAACAAAGATTCATTAGATGAAAGAAGTTGCAAAATTACACATCAAGGCAATTTTTCAGTTAAATCAAATGTCCGACCAGAACCCAAAAAATTAACTAAACCACATACAAATTTAAATTCTTAGTCTATTCTAAACAACAAAGTCAAAAATGTTCAAAACGTTAGTAGAATGGCACCGCCCACTAAACCATTTCCGATAAATGACTATAACAACTCCGAAAAGTTTTATAGCAAATTTTCAAATTCTATCATTTCGCTTAGAGAACAAAATAAATCAAATATAAAAACGAAATCACCACAAAAACACCACAAGTTTTCCAAAAATAAAAACAACATAAGGAAGAATGATTTGCAGAAAACTATTACGAAGTGCAGTCGAAGGAAGCAGAAAAACTATACGGTTGAAACCGTTAAATCTAACAGTTCTACTACACCATCGAAAATTAACTGTGAATTGAATGGTAGGAAATTCCAACAAACAACAAAAGATAAAGCTATAAATCAAACAATAGGTATTCCGAACCGTTTGAATCATTCTTTGCCAATAAATTTCTTTAACTTTATAAACAACCACACTTCCAATTATCATCGCGCTACTTCATCTAAAATTATAGGAAAATTATTTGAATTATTTACGTGATTTTTAATTGTGATTTCTAACGCTAAGTGCTCTGATTTTAAAAATATATTTAAAGTAGATTTTACGTCTAATCAGACTCGCAATCACGTTGAAAACAATATATTGTTATCAGTGCATTGGTTTAAATCAATATTGTATGAATTAGGGAACATACTCTCGACAAGATTAAAATTGGAGTTTTGGCAGTATTCGATATTAAATAAAAACGTTTTGAAACATATTCATAAATACGGTCAGTTAAAAACCAAACATTTGTTACTGAATCTTAAGGGAAATGGTAAAAGTACTGATACAAAGTTAGACAAGTATAATGATCAAATTCTTAAGACTTTCAATTATTTTCTAATATAATTATATTCTATTAACGTAGAATGACTTTCGTAGTTTTAAGAATTTAAATATTTCAAGACCTAAACAATTATTTATTACAAAAAAATTTTTTTTTTTTCAAGCAAAATGACGTAAATCAGTAATTTAAACACAAAACATAAACGCTTACAAGCAAAATAATTTCAATTAACAATTTAAGCACAAATCATAAACGCTCTCAAGCCAAATAATTATATGTACTTCAAATATACAAAATAAATAAATAACAAATAAAAATTTATTCTCTTAAAACATAAACAAATTCATTATAGAAAAAATGTATACCCAATAAAATAATATACTTATATGAAAACATTCATATAACAAAAACATAAGCAAAAGTTAATACTCTTAGCATAGTTTTTAATTTTTTTTTTATTTTATGTCAGGCTGAATTTTCATAGTAGGAAATAATTTTAAAATAAAAACGCATCCAAACGATCTTTTTACCTAAAAAAGAGTTTGTTTTAAAATATACATACCATAGTTCAAATAAATAAATTTTTAAGTTCAGTACAAAAATTTTAACAAAAATAAATCATTGATTCTCTTTATACATAATATAAACCATTTTTTATAATTACTGAAATCAAACACCAAATAAACAAAAAAAAAACTTTAACCAAACATTATTTTCATTAGCGTAAAATTAAATATAGTAGTAACTCATATTTCTAATTAGGGTTCCGTACTTTAAAAAAGTAAAAACGGTACCCTATTGGTGAGACTTCGGTGTCCGTCCGAATTTCTACATAATCAATTTACTCACAAACTATAAGTGCTATCAACTTGAAATTTTCTACAGTTTTTAAACGTGTTTTTCCACGCCTACTGATAACAAAAAAATTCAAATATTTGTTTTAATCTATATTTTATGAACATAGATAAGGAGATAGTAAAACAAAAGTTTTTTGTAAGGAATCGAGTTTGGTCTAGAAAAATCGAGAAAGTTCAAAATATTTCAAAAAAAAATTTCAATGATTTTTCGACTGCTTAGTTTTTTTGATATTGCCATAAACGGGTATTGTCTTTCCTGTCCCCCCCCTTTAACTTCGAACATTAGAAAAGAAAAAATTTGAAAAAATTCATGGTTATGGTCAATGTTGTAAAGATTGAATCAAAACTATAGCGGTCGGGTCATCATTTCAAATGTGATTCTGAGGGGGTTGAGAGTGGAAATTTTGAAAAAAAAATTATTTTTGACCTCAGTGAGTGGGGTGTCATATGAAAGGTTGATTTTGTTCTAGTCCAAGCCAATTTTTTTGCAATTTTTAAAAGCGCAGTTTTTGAGTTATGTTAAAAAATGTGACAAAAATTTCCTGTCCCCCCCTCTTAACTTCGAACATTACAAAAAAAAAAATTTGAAAAAATTCATAATGATGGTCAATGTTGTAAAGATTGAATCAAAACTATAGCAGTCGGCTCATCATTTCAAATGTGATTCTGAGGGGGTTGAGAGTGGAAATATTGAAGAAAAATTATTTATGACCTTGTTGAGTGGGGTGTCATATGAAAGGTGATTTTTTTTCAAGTATAAATCAATTTTTTTTGCAATTTTCAAAAGCGAAGTTTTTGAGTTATGTTAAAAAATGTGACAAAAATTTCCTGTCCCCCCCTCTTAACTTCGAACTTTACAAAGAAAAATTTGAAAAAATTCATGGTTATGGAAAATGTTGTAAAGATTGAATGAAAACTATAGCGGTCAGCTCATCATTTCAAATGTTATCTTGAGGGGGTTGAGGGTGGAAATTTTGAAAAAAAAATATTTTTGACCAAGTCGATTGGGGTGTCATATGAAAGATTGATTTTTTTCTAGTCCAAAACAATTTTTTATGTAATTTTAAAAAGCGCAGTTTTTGAGTTATGTAAAAAAATGTGAAAAAAATTTCCTGTCCCCCCCCCCTTAACTTCGAACATTACAAAAGAAAAAATTTGGAAAAATTCATGGTTATGGGAAATGTTGTAAAGATTGAATGAAAACTATAGCGGTTGGCTCATCATTTCTAATGTTATTTTGATGGGGTTGAGGGTGGAAATTTTGAAAAAAAATTATTTTTGACCTTGTTGAGTGGGGTATCATATGAAAGGTTGATTTTGTTGTAGTCCAAAACAATTTTATATGTAATTTTCAAAAGCGCAGTTTTTGAGTTATATTAAAAAATGTGAAAAAAAATTCCTGTCCTCCCCCTTAACTTCGAACATTACAAAAGAAAAATATTTGAAAATATTCATGGTTATGGGCAATGTTGTAAAGATTGAATGAAAACTATAGCGGTCGGATCATCATTTCAAATGTTATTTTGAGGGGGTTGAGAATGGAAATTTTGACAAAAAATAATTTTTGACCCCCACTCGGCATATGAAAGGTGAATTTTTTTCTAGTCCAAAACAATTTTTTTGTAGTTTTCGTTTTTTTCGGTTTTGATTCATTTGATTAAAATTCTAAAATTGTGTTTTGTGAAGGACTATTCACGTAAAATAATCGTTGAAGAGGATAAATTTTACTACGTTGTAGGAAATGTATATTATAGTAAATATTGAGTGAAACGAAGTAAAGAAATGAACAAACAAGATCAGATTAGATCAACACAGTTAACAAGTCAGATGAACTAAACTTCAGGCGAAAGGCGTTAGGTTGAAAAATTATGCAATAACATACCAGATACCTGTTTGCTATTCGATAGATTATCATTTAATGTGGTTGCATTGCAAATGTTCTCTGTGAAATTGATCACTAATTACAAACATTTTTGAAATTTTTGAACTATTGAACTACTGTTGAACTAGAAAATTGTTACAGTCAAGTTAATCGAGGTTGGGGATCTGTTCTTTTCGTTAAGTCTGATACAGTACCACCAGTGCAGAAAAATAGTAGCCACCATCACTTTGAGTTTAGCTCTGCTGGCAGTCATTGTGAATGTTCAACTAGCTGAAGTACAAATCCTGTTGGTATACTATACCGATCTCCCCAATGTTCAGTAGACAAATCACTCAACTGTGTTAACAATGCACTCGTTGGAAATAATTTGACGACACTTTTTCTCCGTTTTTTCCGGTGGTTTCAATAAAAATCCTCCAAACTGGCTCTCAAACTATTTTCTACAAAAAAATTTACAAAGAAAAATTCATGAACCAACAACAGTTGAGGCTACCACAGTTGATAATGTATTTTCCAATATAAATAATTTAGAAGCTGGCGTTATTGAAGCTTTCTTTAGCCACCATAAACAGCTTTGGGTAAGATTCAACCCAACTTGAAACTATACTTACAAAAACTGTTTTTTTCTCATATTATATACACGGAACCCTCAGCGAGCGAATTATATTCGCACTTGCCTGACTTTTTTTTTTTTTTCTCTCAATGAAAATTTTCTTTACAAAGAAAAACATATTAAACATATTAAATTTCAAATATTAAATTTGCAAAACATATTAAATTTAAAAGTTCCCATAATATAAAAGTTACAATTTAACGTCACGAATTTTATTTATTAGTTAATTTTATTTATAATATACTATAATATACTCTACTATACTAACTAGAATAAACAAAAAAGAAAATCAGAGTAATCGAATTACGAAAACTAAATAATTTAAATAAAATTTTTCTTAAGGCCATTGTCATGAATTTATTTTTGTTTACATTTTAAGTTATTAAATTTTAAATAATTAAGTCATATACGTTAAAAAATAGTTTTTCAAGTTCAGGGTTAGTTTTTACATTTAATTACTATATGATTTCAAGAAAAATCCTTCAAGGAAGGCTTCTTCTTATTCCATGGGGGAAAGAATGTAAAGAGCCAATGTCAACTAATGGCCTCTTTACAATCTCAAATTCTGTCATTTATAAGTAAAACCATTAGCTTGGTAAAATTTATAAAAAACGGAACAACAAAAAATATAAACTAACCATGAAAAAACATAACACTCTGCAATAAATATCTTCCTCATTAAAAAAGTTAAATGTTTTGTTTATATTTTTGTTTATAATTATTTAGTTAAAAATGCAAAACTTAAATAATATTTTTTTATATAAATTAAAGTAAATTTTAGTATTATGTTGAGTTGATTTTTAGAAATATAGTGAGTTGAATTAAAAGTATCAGTAGAGTTGTACTTTAAAAATTAAAATAGAATTGTGTTCAAAAGTTTTTTGGAAATTAAAGGTAAAAGTTCTTGCTTAAAAATTAAAACAGTGAACTGTGTTTGTTATGTTAAGCAGTAGACTAAAGGAGTGATTCGAGTTTTTTAACATTTAAGTTTTCTTTTCACCTAATTTTGTGAAAGCTTACTAACTGTTTTTAGAGTTAAGTAAATCATGATATTTGTAAAAAAACCAAAATATATTAAATTAACAAACAGTTTGAATTAAATCAAAAAAAAAAAAATAATTGAATTAGTGGAAAAGGTAAAAGTGACTTTTATTTTTGTTCCACCTTTTCCCAATTCTGATTATGTTACGATACCACCGCTAAGGCACAACAATCGTTAATGAATAAATTAAATAATACTGGTCCAAGGTGGCTTCCTTGTGGTACACCAGATGAAACGACAAACGTTTCTGATTTGAAATTTTGGATCTTAACATACTGCTTACGATTTGATAAATAAGAGGCTAGCCATTTCAAGGAGATAATGTTGCAACTTCTAATTTTTCCAGCATGATAAAATGATCAATACGATCAAATGCTGTTGAAAAATCTGTGTAAACTACATCAATTTGGAAATCACCAATGTTACTATATAAAAAATTGCTAAAGACTGTTAAGTTAGTTACTTTGGACCGTCCCTTCATAAGCTCATGTTGTCTTGAAGATACCAACGAGGATAGATTAAAATCAATTTTAATTTTCATTAGGCTTTCAAAAAGCTTAGGGATAGCAGATAATATAGTAATACCCCTGTAATTTGAAACATCACATTTATTACCAGATTTAAAAATCGGAGTAATATGTGAGAGTTTCCACTCATCTGGGAATATACCGGTTGATATGCTGCAATTAAAAAAAAATGTTAGAGGCGTAGATAAAACATCCGCACATCGTACTAAGAAAATTAGTGGGATTCCATCTGGTCCAGCTCCACTAAATTCATTAAGTGAAACTAAACCTTTATGAACGTCAGCTTCATCCAAGCACAAAAAACATAAATTGTAGCTATTAGAACGAAATTCTGAAATGACACTGGAAGGAGAGTACACCTGCTGAAAAAACGATGAGAACAGTTTACAAATTTCAAAAGGACCTTGTGCAGACAAATCTACATAGCTCATTGAGTTTGGAAGAGATCTCGAGTTTTGTTTGCTGTCAACAAATGAAAAAAACCTTTTTGGATTCGATGAGATCTCACTCTCAATGCCTAAGATATAGTATTATATTTGGACCTTTAATATAATCACACAAAGAAATTAATAGTAATGTTACGGTACTTAAAGGAATTCGGAGTGAACAGACCGTTCCCATTCGAATCCGAGATTTGGGAATCTCTTATTATCTTTTTCCTTAGTTTATCTCGACATTACAAAAGCAATGTCTAAATTAAAATTAACATACATATTAATAATAAATACCTTAAATTAACTGTTGATTGATGTCATCAATATTCTGTTGTTTTAATTTATTTGTTTGATTTTCCAATATCCCTTGACTAGCGTTTGACCTTCTAACTTCCCATTTATATATCTGCCTTTGAATCCATGCGGTTATAACAACCGGAACAACCATCAAACAAACGATTGTCTCTAACGGTGGTAATAGCTTCGATCACTGTTATCCTTGCTATTCATACTTTCGATAACATCAGTGGATACTTTATCTTCATGTACTGCCACAATTTATAAAGCAGATTTAACAATTAATGACAACAATTATCCTTCTATGAAATAAAAATGAAAAAAATATAATTGAAATTGTCATCCAAATTATCAGCTTTTTGATGAACAAACAACAACACAAATCACTGTAAACTACTTAGCGGGGTGTAATCTTCCATTGTAATTACAGCCAATAAATAATGCTTTCACAAAAAAGTTATTAAAATTAGAAATCAATTTTAACAATTAAACAAAACGACCTTGGAATTTTTCTTTGTTTACACTTCTTTTTTATTTGCTTGATTGCAATTAAATACATCACTTTTGAATTACAAATTTATTGATTTATCACATCAAGGTTAAATAATACTATCAATTAATTAAAAGAGATTATTGGATGTTGTAATCCTTTTGAAAAGCAAAAATGGAATTGATGAAATAATTTAATTATTACAAACTTATATTAAATTAAATCCACGTTTAAATATAATATAAAAAATAGGAATAATCTTCCTAACAAACAATTGACCAATTCTTTTGAATCACAAAAATGGAATGATTAATAATTTTTTCCAAATTAAAAATTGCAAAAAATGTGATTTTGCTTTTGACCTCTTCTAGTCAATCGTGTAATATCGGAAAATTCAGCAAATGATTAACAACGACGTCTGTTCATTAGCATTGGAAATAAAAATTTAGTACGTTCGTTTGCTTTTTATAGTATATTCAAAATTTAACTAGCAGTTAAGTTTTAGAAAATTTTAAAATTATTATTAATGTAAAAAATGAACGGAAACTAATGAAATACATTTTTATTGAATTGAAAACAAAGAGGAATTTGGTTTTATTATTGTTTTGCGATTATTGCGATCGTTACACCATGAATTCAAGGTAAAAATCAAGATTTCTACTCTTGAAATCACAAAAACGTCGCCATCCCCTCCATGACAGAAAACCACCAAAGCACTATTAAACTTAAACTAATAATAGAAATTCTAATAACTAATAAAAAAAATTATAATAACTAAGTAATATTAAATATAACACCTATTTAAATTCTAAAAACCGAGAATTAAATTTATAACTATAATAACTAAGGATTAAGAATAGAGGTTTAATTTAGGAAAACTAATAATTCTAACACTAAATTTAATTTTATAAAAAAAATATATTGAAAAACTTAGGCTTGGTATATAGGAAACAGACGCTAGAGATTTCGATGGTAAAACCCGCAAAATCATGACTCGCAATCACCAACAATAGTAAAACCAATTCTCAACAAAAAAAAAAAAAAAATAGAGTTAGTACGACGGAAATGTAAAGAGGATGAAAGCACAAAAACGAAAAAAAAAAAACGAACGCCCAATTCGAAAACATACAAGATTTTCTTGTAAAAACAAACTTTATAAAGGAACAAAAAAAACCACCGTCGTAGCCAATCTTTACTGAATCTTTCACAAAAATTCCTAAAACATTATATATGTAAAAGTATAATTTATTTATTTAATTTCAGATATACTGAAATAATTATATATACCTAAAATTAGTTATTGACGATAGCACCCCTAAAATATATTTATTTATTTTTAAAAAAATTGAAAAAAATGAAAATTATTCAGAAAGGATGTTTATTTATTGGATGCACCGTCCTAACTTTGAAATATTGATTTATTTTTTTTTTTTTAAAAAAATAAAAAATATTTATTTATATCTTGACGTAAAGCTTAATTAAGAAAATTTATTTTATTTAGCTACCTAAAATTAACTTAAATTACGAAAAAATTATTTATTTACCTAAAATTATTTTAATTAACGAAAATTTAATTTATTTAATAAAAAATTTTATTTATTTAATTTTTGAAAAATTTGTTTGATTTATTTTATTTTTATTTAATAATAAGAGATTCTCAAAATCAAGATTCGTCTGGAGACAATATAAAAAGTAAGTATGGTTACAATATCCATTTTGTTTAAATTTGAAATATCGCGTTCGCGAGCCCGCTCCAACCATGCATGTGAGAACCTACTGGAAAAGCCCCTAACGACCAGATTCTACAGAACAGATTCTCCCCAACCTAATAAAACAATCACAACTGTCACGATTAGACACTAGGTCCATTTCTACTGACCCAGTTGTGCTTGTTTAACCTACAAATAAATTACAACTAAACCTAATGCGAAAGTTGAAGAACGCTCCCGAGCACCAGACTTCAAACCCTAAACTCTATGAAAATTGTTCTATTGAAAAGCTAAATGAAAAAATGGAAAAATATGAATTTGTATGAGGTGAAGCCTCTGATCCTGAAAGCAAAAGTACAATTGGTTCTTCTCTTCATTACACCGAAGAAGCCTCTGAGCAAAGAATGGTACTACTGGTTTGCACCTAAGTACAAACACAGCAACACCACTCCTCGTCCCTGAGAACTTCCTCGCCGAATGAAGAGAAGAAACCAATGTTCTTCGATCGCATAACCCCGGTGGTCATAGGCGATCTAAGAACGACATCAATGTTAAAGAGTGAAGCTCTATGGATGGCTTTTTAGGCCTACCGCTGAGAAAAGTGAATCAATAAACCTAATAAACATAAATCAATTCAAGAAAAAAAACCATTTACTCAAAATAAAGTACTAGCACAAATAGTACTTATTAAAAAAATTATTTGCAGGTAGTGCAAAAATATGTACAATGGCATGGCAAAAGAAAATATTTACAAATTATCTATATACAAAAATTTATTTACAAAAAATATACAATATATACATTATGTACAAAAATAAATTGTACTATGTATATATAAAAAAAATATGTACAGGATTATGTACAATATGTACGTGGTAGCATAAAAAAATTTCAAAAAAAAACTGCTTCCCCAAAACGGTTTTCTTTTTTCCAAATAAAAAACAATTAGTAACCCCTGACCCCTCATAATTGTATACATTCTTAACAAAATTCAAAATATATAATACGAAATCCAATAACAAAGGTTATTGCAAATTTTATATAAAATATTCAACTTCCAAATGTATATAAAATATTTTTACAATATTAAAAAACCAAAACCATAAACTGGTTTGACAAAAGAAGAAAAAAAATATATGTAAAACAACCCAAACTGGTTATAACCGGAAAGACAATTTATTTTACGCAAAATAACCAGTTGGCAACGCCCTAGTTATTACAAAAAATCATTACGGTTCTTTAAAAAAAACCAAATCCAAGGGTCCAATACACCAGACTCCTACTGGTCTTTGTTTCGAACGCCAATTTATTATATTTGGACCTTTAATATAATCACACAAAGAAATTAATAGTAATGTTACGGTACTTAAAGGAATTCGGAGTGAACAGACCGTTCCCATTCGAATCCGAGATTTGGGAATCTCTTATTATCTTTTTCCTTAGTTTATCTCGACATTACAAAAGCAATGTCTAAATTAAAATTAACATACATATTAATAATAAATACCTTAAATTAACTGTTGATTGATGTCATCAATATTCTGTTGTTTTAATTTATTTGTTTGATTTTCCAATATCCCTTGACTAGCGTTTGACCTTCTAACTTCCCATTTATATATCTGCCTTTGAATCCATGCGGTTATAACAACCGGAACAACCATCAAACAAACGATTGTCTCTAACGGTGGTAATAGCTTCGATCACTGTTATCCTTGCTATTCATACTTTCGATAACATCAGTGGATACTTTATCTTCATGTACTGCCACAATTTATAAAGCAGATTTAACAATTAATGACAACAATTATCCTTCTATGAAATAAAAATGAAAAAAATATAATTGAAATTGTCATCCAAATTATCAGCTTTTTGATGAACAAACAACAACACAAATCACTGTAAACTACTTAGCGGGGTGTAATCTTCCATTGTAATTACAGCCAATAAATAATGCTTTCACAAAAAAGTTATTAAAATTAGAAATCAATTTTAACAATTAAACAAAACGACCTTGGAATTTTTCTTTGTTTACACTTCTTTTTTATTTGCTTGATTGCAATTAAATACATCACTTTTGAATTACAAATTTATTGATTTATCACATCAAGGTTAAATAATACTATCAATTAATTAAAAGAGATTATTGGATGTTGTAATCCTTTTGAAAAGCAAAAATGGAATTGATGAAATAATTTAATTATTACAAACTTATATTAAATTAAATCCACGTTTAAATATAATATAAAAAATAGGAATAATCTTCCTAACAAACAATTGACCAATTCTTTTGAATCACAAAAATGGAATGATTAATAATTTTTTCCAAATTAAAAATTGCAAAAAATGTGATTTTGCTTTTGACCTCTTCTAGTCAATCGTGTAATATCGGAAAATTCAGCAAATGATTAACAACGACGTCTGTTCATTAGCATTGGAAATAAAAATTTAGTACGTTCGTTTGCTTTTTATAGTATATTCAAAATTTAACTAGCAGTTAAGTTTTAGAAAATTTTAAAATTATTATTAATGTAAAAAATGAACGGAAACTAATGAAATACATTTTTATTGAATTGAAAACAAAGAGGAATTTGGTTTTATTATTGTTTTGCGATTATTGCGATCGTTACAATAGTTACCGTGCGTATTTAAAATTTCAAACTCACGTTTTATATTCTTGTAAATACTTTTATTGATTTTACGTTCCGCATCAGATTTAGAATTTCGTAGTCGCGTGAGAGCCTTAGATCGTCGATTTAATAAGTTAATAATTCTCTTATGGAACCACGGAGGATGATTTAAATACTCAGTTTGCTTTAGTGGTACAAACTTTTCTATACATGTAGCAAGAGTATCGTTAAATTTATTAAGATTAGCAATAAAATTATCCAGATTAAAAATATTTGACCAATCAATGTTTCCAAGATAATCGTTTATTTTTGAAAAATCCGAATGCTTAAAATCTTTAACCAAAATGTTGTTAGAATGAATTACAGGTGAGTTATCCGTGAAGTAGTATTTCACATTCAGTGGTGTGTGATGAATGCTGGAAGATTTTCCAAGATCATCACAAGTGTTGATAGTAATGGCGTCCCTCGATGAAAAAACCAGATCCAGTATATGCTTGTTGCTGTTAAACATGCAATTAAATTGTTTTGTGCCGAGTCCCAAAAAACTCTCCACCACGAAGTTAGACACTGTATCCAGCGAGTATGGACATAAGTCATCGATCATCAAAATCAAAAGTCATTTATCAACAATTGTTGGTACTTTAAAGAGTTTTTCCAAATTTATGTCGTTAAGGATTGTTTAAATTTTAAAATGAATGGTGATGCAAACGGTTGTTTAAATAATCTTACGATTGATCTTCCAGTGGTGTCTTTAAGGGATATTTTATTTAAAATTGACACATTTAAGGATGGATGTGGTCCTGATGGTATTTCGACTTCAGTTCTAAAGAATACAAGTAGCAGTATTGGCGTTCCTATTTATTTAATAAATCTTTGAAACTGGGCATATTTCCTCATGTCTGAAAGACATCTCAAGTGGTTCCGATATATAAATCAGGTGATCGGTCTTGCAAAACAAATTATCGAGAGGTTTCACTGATTTCAGCGATCCCAAAGTTATTTGAATCAGTTGTTACAAATTATTTGTTTTTTAATTCAAAATCGTATATATGTGCTGCGCAGCATGGCTTTTTTAAAGGAAGACCGACTTTAACTAATCTCGTGGAGTTCAAAGCAAAAATTCTTGATAGCCTAGCTAGTTTTAAGCAAATGGATGTTATTGTAACCGATTTCTCAAGTGCTTTTGATAGTATTCAGCGGTTCATTATTTTAATCAAGTTATTGCAATTTGGTTTCTGTATTGATATTTATTATATTTATTTATTGATATTGATGTTTAGTTTGTTGTCCTTGGTTGAAGTTTTTCTCGCTTATCTGCCTAGGCTAAAAATAAATTACTTAACCTATTTATATAGCTTTCTTGTCGACATTTTATATTACATTTTCTTCATTTACGTGAGTATTATACTTGTCTAGGTTCATTTAGGTCCTTACTCCTTGCGAATTGGTTGTCCGATCTTTCTTATATCCCCATAGAAAGCTCATATTCAAAAATACTAGGAAGTTCGGACAAGATCAAAATACGCGAGATGCTTGAGAGGTAAGCAATAACCTCTTACTAGCAAAAATGATCCCTATTTCAAACAACTCTAAAGCTCTTTCATTATTTCACGTAATTTTTTTTTTTAATGAGTAAATTTGCCCCTTTTTTGATGTGGTTTGCACAATGGGTGAATTAATAGCACTGGTTTTAGTGGGTGAAGGATAGCATACGAGAATGGATAGTATATGCTGGTATTTTCCCTCTAAACTTAGGCTTTGGATTCATTTATTAGAATTTGATTAATGACAATTCCTTGAATCTTAGAACCCAGAATTACATCAGGACCAAACTCCTTTCTAGAAGGAACCTTATACATGGTGTAAAACTTCTTATAGAACGATGACATACATACTATACCTTTCTGTCACATGTTGGCGAGCAATGAACAATATCTCTATATTTAAGAGTGTCACAATCATCAGTATTAAAGTTCAGGAGTTGAAGTTATGAAATTTTAAACGACGCAGCAAAAATTCTTCAAAAATTACTAAATGTTGCATAGATTTGACACAAAAGTTTTATGCCTTAAAGTTCTATTTAAAAAATCCAAAAGTAAAATAATTAATCAGATCAGTTAGGTGTACTATCAACCAGTGGCGTACGCAGGGGGTTGCTGGGGATTCGAACCCCCGCATGTTGCATTCTAATATACACTTACATGCAATTAAAATTTCAATTTACCATAGTAAAAACCTAATTGTCTCTCCCAGATCCCTTATTTCATAATAACAGTAGTTATTTTGTAAATGTACATTGTGCATATTATTTAATCTTGAATTCAATTTGAATTATAGTTCATAGCCATATATTTATATTATATTTAAATACTAAAGTATTAAAGAAATCCGGGTAAAGAAATCCGAAATTCTACGTCCACGCCGTGCTACCTGGGTAACGCTAACAGAATTAGGTTGGTGTAGTTGAGAGGGGCAGAGTAAATACTGCTTATACTCAATGATTCTGCACCATGGCGATTCATTGGCGCCACAAAATCAATGCAACTCAAGCGTCTGTTCTCCATGTTAGGGGCGGCTTGGAGCGGGCGTCTGTCTTGGATCAAGCAGCTCACTATATAAACGTGTAGCAAGCGTCTGTTCTCCATCTTAGGGGCGGTTTGTAGCGGGCGTCTGTCTTGGATCAAGCGGCTCGCTATACAAACGTGTAAAAAGGTAGTTTCTGGTGACCTTAAGATGCAGAACGAACCCATTCACGAAAATTTGGGTTGGGTGAAGGGCTAACACCCCATTTCCGTAAAAAATTACTTGTCATGAATTCTGTGCATAGGCCTCGGATTATCTCGGATTCATTATTAGAACGACCTCGGAAACTGTACCCGGACTACGATTTAAAAATGGTAACCTGGAACGTGCTAAGCCTCAGAAGACCAGGAGATCTACTAAAACTTACAAACCAAATATATAGCTATACAGTAGATGGCGTTACAAGAACTAAGATGGCCAGGGAGTGGAATCCACGAAACAGCCAAGGGATACACTCTCTACTATTGCGGTCATGAAAACGGAGGAGAATTTGGTGTTGGCTTTCTCATACATCGTCGCGTGAATCAACATGCTATCGACTTTTGCCCAATTAGTATGCGGATATGCACAATGAAAATCCGCACCCAAAAATTTAATGTAACGATCATCAATGTTCATGCACCTACTGAAGACAAAGCAGATGACATTAAGGACCTATTCTTTCTAGAACTCGAAGAAGTCATCAATAACATCCCGCGGCACGATATAAAAATCGTGGTAGGTGACTTCAATGCGCAAATCGGTAGAAGTGCAGAACTTAAAACACATGTCGGCCCTTACAGCTTGCATCATACTAGTAACAATAACGGCTTTCGCGCAGCCGAACTAGCTATGATGTATGATCTAGTAATTTCCAACACTTTCTTTCCTCATAAGAGAATCCACAAAGCAACGTGGAAATCAAACGATGGAAGAACTGAAAATCAAATCGATCACGACATGATTTCTAAGAGACACTCTACAAGTGTAACTGGCGATCGATTATACAGAGGTGCTGATATGGACACCGATCATATGCTTGTCATCTTTAAGTATAAGTGCAAATTATCACCTACATTTAATAGGCAAGCAAAAAAGACCGTGCGCTGGAATGTCGAACCATTTAAACACCTAGAAACACTGAATAGATATCAGGAAATTGTAACGCAAAGCATAGAAGAGCATGACATCCCATCTGAGATGCCATTAAACATACAAGAAGAATGGCATACGCTTCAATCAACCATCATATCCGCAGCACAAACTACAATCGGAAAACGACCACCGAAATCGTAACGAATGGTTTGATGACGAGTGCCGCGAAAGCATTGAGCACAAACAAAACCTGCGAGAAAAATGGTTAACAAGAAACACCCGAAGCTCCCAAACTGATTATCTATGCGCCAGAAAAGCCTCAGCAAAACTCCTACGGAAAAAGAAACGCGAACACATGAAGAGCTGTATCGAAAACATCAACCAACATGCGGCTAATGGAAATTCGAAAGAGTGTTTTGCCAATGCATGAAATCTGACAAAAGATTTCCACCCAAGATCTACAGCCATCAAAAATGGAAACAACGAGCTTACTACCTGCTGAATGGAAAACAGCTCTCATTGTTCCGCTACATAAAAAAGGTGACCGCCTAAAGTGTGCGAATTATAGTAGAATCGCACTGTTGAACACTGCATATAAAATATTAGCTAATGTCGTACTCACTCGGCTCATCCCGTTCGCCGAATCTATCATCGGCGACTATCATTGTAGTTTTCATGCCAACCGTTCAACCACAGATCAATGTTTTACCTTAAGGATGATTCTGGAAAAATGTTGGGAGTACAACATCAGCATTTACCAGCTCTACGTTGATTTCAGGCAGGCATATGATAGCATCATCCGCGACAACCTCTGGTCTGCACTCATATGCCTTGGTATTCCAGCGAAACTTGATTCTCTGTGTAAACTCACAACATCGGGATCAAACTGTAGAATAGCAATCGAAGGGTCAGTTTCTGACTCTTTTGATATAACATCAAGTGTTCGACAAGGTGATGCACTCGCGCCCGTACTATTTAATTTGGCGCTTGAGTACGCGATAAGAAAAAGCCGCATTGAGACACAAAACTGTATATTTAACAAATCTAGTCAAATTCTTGGCTATGCAGATGATATTGTGCTTCTCGGACGTAGAACTAGCGATATCAAGGATAGTCTCTCTCAGCTTGAAAGAAATGCTAAACGACTTGGATTATGCATTAACACCGGCAAGACTAAACTTTTAACAACATCCAGGAATATACCTCCCGGCAATCTGAATGCTGGCGACTATGAAGTAGAATGTGTAGAAAACTTCAAATACCTCGGGTCTGTGTTAACATCGTCAAATGACATGCAGGCAGATATCAAAGCCCGTGTCTCTGCCGCATACAGAGTTTTCTACGCGTACTCAAAACTTTTGCGATCCAAACATCTTTCGCAGTCCTGCAATCTCACACTTTACAAAGCATTAATCCGACCTTTGCTTACCTTTGGAAGCGAAAGCTGGACACTGACTTCCTCCGATTGTAGAATTCTATCAACATTCGAGAGGAAAGTCATACGAACAATTTATGGTCCATGTAAAGTTGCTGAAAATTAGTATAGAATCCGAATGAATCATGAAATCAGACAGCTTCTTGGAGGCTGTGATGTAATCGTATTCATTAAATCTAACCGGATTAGATGGTTTGGTCATGTAGAAAGGGCACCATTAGATAGAATGATTAAAAAAGCGTCCCAACAACAACCAGCTGGTGTTCGTCGAAGAGGAAGACCTAGACAACGCTGGCGTGATGACATCATCCAAGACCTTTGTAGCGGCCGGTAACCGGTTTAGATACCGCGCTTGCAGAATTTTAATTATCTGTATTCCCGTTTTCCGCGTTCAATGTAGCTCCGGCTAAAGCTCACGGCTGGTCGTGGAATTTTGGAAAAAGGAATACAAATCTTGTATAGACCGCTATTATTTAGAGGTATACACTATGCAGAGATAACTAGACAACTAGAATAAAAGGAAAAAGGAAAATAAAGGAAGGGAAATCCACATTTTCAGAACACCTACTTACCCTACATGTGTCATCAAACCATCCGCCCGCGTCCTAGTTTTAAGCACTTACATCATTTTTAAGATCAATGAATCACAAAAAAAATAATAATAATAATATACAAACAAAACACGAAATTTTAATAATGGAATATAAATTTTAAATTTTTATTTAGAAAACTTAACTTACCCGCCACCATAGTATACTGGACCTAAAATTATGGACGACACAACATTTATATATTTTTTTTTTGTTTGCTTAAACAATCAGAGTTTATAGTTTATTTATTTTTAAAGCTATATTTTTTTTAAAGATATTTATTTTTTTTTTAAATGTTGAAGGATGAACTTCATGTTGAATGATGATTAAAATGTTGAATATACGTTGAATATAAAACGTTGAATAACATATGAGTTACCACCAAAACTACTATTTCACAAAATCGCTGAGCTTATCCGTAATTTGAAGGAAAACACTTTTGGATCGTGAAATGAATTTGAGAAATTCAAAATGTAGCAAAACGTTTACCAATATTTTCAAACGATATCAAATAATACCAAGTATATTAGGATTCTATATAAATGCACCCCTTTTATAAGACTTGTATTATTTTGGTATTGTAACATCCAAATAATATAATTGTGCTAACTTTTATTGAAATTAATTTCACTTTTAACTTATTTAAGATTATTAAAGTGAACACTTTATGGTCTTAATAAAGTTCCATTTTCATCAAACCGTAATACAAAATTAGTATTTTTAACGTTAAATTTATCTTTATCAAAAAAAATAATACGGTGTTTAATTAACGGCCTTATTATTTTACTAACATTATGTAAATCAGAACACTGCCTTTTTTCATTACAATATTAATTTTTGAATTGAAGATTTTGATAAATAATTTTTTATAAACAATTTTAATTATAAATAATTTTATAATTCGGCTTCTAACAACACTGATAATAAAGAAATTTTGTGTGTAAGGAAGGAAATTTTAGCAATACTATCTTCTTTGTTCTAAGTTTATCAATAAACATTTGTATCACTAATTAATCACTATATAATATGCTAATGTTTGTTGGTTTATTTCTTAATATTAATATTTATAACTTATAGCAAAAAATAGAAACAAACACAAAATATTTGAATTTAATTTTCCTCCATAAAAACATTTAATTTAAAATTTCATTTTTATTAACACCGAACCGAACTTATCTCAAGTTCAAAATCAATCTGTGCCGATTTAAATATTATCATGAAAAAATCGAAAATCAAAGCCTTCGAAACAAATCCCGTTGGATCGATTGATTTATATATATATATAAAAAAAATGATTTTATATAATTATGACAAAAAAAAATTAATGTTGTTAAATTATTCTTGTGGCGAAAGAAAGAAAAGGCCGATCGCGATTTCTCTTACGTCACAAATCGTGGGGACGACTCACCCTGAGATTCTCAAGCCGGGCAAATTTCTCTTATATGACTGCATTCAAATTTTAATATCTTTTATGTGGTAGACACCCATCGATTTTCCTTCCAAATCCTCTATTTCAAAGGCTACATTTCCTACCGGCCGTCGTATTCTAGCTTTTAAGAATTTTGGGGCTAATTTAGCGTTGTAGTTGCGAGTGGCATCGCTTTGGGTAAAGTTGCGAACGAACACTACTTGCTGAAGTTCGAAGGATCTTGTTTTGCTCCGGAGATTATACGAATGTTTATTCTGTTCATGGGCTTTTTGGAGGTTGTGAAGCACTTTATTATGTAGGTGAAAAAGATTTTCAGGTTTTGATTCAACTGATGTAAAGTTACCGGTTATATGGTGAAGATCTCTTAAGATCTGATATTCAGAACCATGACCAACCTTGTGTTGCCCGAACACAATAAAATCAGGTGAGAACCCCGTTGAGGGATGTATCACATTCCTTAAAGCAGAACAAATTTTTGACAAGTTAACGTCCCATGTTTTGTGGTCGCTGCCTATATATGACCTAATTGCCGCCAATAGCGTTCGATTTACACGCTCCACAGTATTGGCCTGTGGTGAATATTTCGGGGTAAACGTATGTGATACTCCATACTTTTTCAGCAACGAGGACAACAAATGAGACGTAAACTGTTTCCCATTATCAGAAACCAGATACTGTGGAACACCAAATATGTGAAAAACTTCGTTTTCTAGGAACTCTACAAACTTTGTGGACGTGGCCTGTCGTAAAGGCTTGGTTATCACAAACCGACTGTAGTGGTCCAAAACTATAACGATATGAGTATGTCCTAGCCGGGAACGTGGATATGGTCCAAGAAAGTCTACGTATAAGCGTTGAAATGGCCTGAAAACCTTAAATTCATTTCCCATTAGTGGACGCAGTGAGTAGTTGGGACTTTTGTTTTGCATACACTCGTCACACTCCTTAATATATTTTTTTGCGTCTCGCGATAGGGAAGGCCAAAAAAAATGACGACGCAATTTGTCAACAACCTTAGCAATACCAAGATGGGCTGATAATGGAGGTTTGTGTGCACGCTCGAGCAGGGTGGCACGCAAAGCAACGGGAACTAACAACTTCCATTGGTCTTCTTCGTGTTCGTATTTCAATCCCACATTTACTTTAATGTATATACGTCCATTCTGGTTACGTGTATTTGTAATAGCATCTCCTTTGGAAACAATGTGAGCCTGTGCTACGTAATCTGGATCGTTAAAATAATTGGAAGATAGGTCAAGGTGAAACACATCATCTATATTGGGATCAAGAGTTTTCAATTCCTCAGCATTTAAACGAGAAAGCGCATCAGCAACGGTATTGTCCGTCCTTTACAGTGTTCGATTTTAAAATTAAAACTCTGCAGCTTAAGACTCCAGCGAGCTAATCTTCCCGTCAGGTCCTTCAATTCCATTAACCATTTCAGGCTTGAATGATCTGTAATAATAGTAAAGGGGTGCCCTTCAATATAGGCCCGAAATTTTTTTATAGACATAACCGCTGCAAGGCACTCCATCTCTGTTATACTATAATTTCTTTGGGCTTTATTGAGCTTGTGGGACATAAAAGCGACTGGGTGTTCTGATCCATCATCGTCTTTTTGAAATAACACGCTACCAATGCCTGTCGTACTAGCGTCACACTGTATGTAAAACGGCCGAGAAAAATCCGGGTTTACTAGCACGGGAGCTGTTATCAATGCGGCTTTTAATTCCAGAAAACTGTTTTGCGCTTCAGTGGTCCAGACGAATTTTTTGTTCTTGGTCAACAGCTCAGTGAGGCTAGCTGCCAACGTAGAATAACGGGCAATAAACCGACGATACCAACCGGTGACTCCAAGAAAACGTCGTACCTGTCTTACATTTTTAGGTACTGGAAACTCCGCAATGGCCTTTACCTTATCTGGATTGACGCGCAATCCCCCATCTTCCACCACATAACCGAGGTATTCGATTTCATTCAGTAAAAATCTGGACTTTTGTACGTTAATCGTTAGTCCTGCTTCTCTTATTCGAGTAGAGACATCTGAGAGAAGACTCAGATGCTCATCAAAAGAAGAGGATGTTATTAATAAATCATCAAGATAAACGAATACCCGATCATGAAGATGGTGTGGGATCACTTTGTGCATCAATCTACACAAGGTTTGGGACGCATTGCAGAGCCCAAACGGCATAACAACAAATTGGTACAAGGGTCTTCCGGGGACCGTGAACGCGGTTTTATCACGTGAAGCTGGGTCCAATGGAATTTGCCAAAAGGCATCCTTAAGATCCAGACTTGAGATGTATTGTGTCTTTCCTAGCCGACTGAGTAAGCTGTCAATTAACGGTAAAGGGTAGGCATCTTTCTTGGTAGCTTCATTCAGTTTACGGGCATCGAGACATAGTCTTGTCTTTCCATTTGATTTTCGAACGATAGCCATCGGAGAACTCCAGGAACTCTCGCTTTCTTCTATCACTCCGAGTTTGATCATACGATCCAGCTCGAGATACATTTGATCTTGAATTGCAGGAGACACGGCGTAATAACGCTGTTTTACAGGTTTAGCGTCACCAACGTCTATGAAGTGTGTTACTAAACTAGTTCGGCCTAATCCCAACTTGCTAGCACACGGCAGTTTATCAATTACCTCATCAAGTCTTTGTTGCTCTTCATTTGTAAGTCGATGTTGATTGGTAGAGGTTTGGCTTTTTGCAGGTTCTGTTAGTTCATTGACCATTACAGGTTTTAATCCGAAACTCTGCCAGAAATCCATACCTAAGTATCCCGTTAAACAATTTTGGAAAACATGCATGAAATGTGCACTAACTGTGCATGACACAATATGTCTGTGCACAAAATTATTTACAACACATGTCATATACATGATGTGCGCCATACCATGCACATGTCGTAAAACGCCTTAGCACATATATGCACAGACATTTCAGACTCATTTGCATCAAATGTGCCCTAAAATGTTCACAATATGTTCATTCACAGCTTTGCAGCAATGTATACATTTTCCAGAGACATGTTGACGGGATGTGCATCACCAGATTTACAGAAAAATCGTATTTTGTTCAGGAAATTTTGCACCACTTGTGCATTTACATGTTCACGATGAGTTTACAAAAGGTACATAAATTTTCTGTATACTTCTTAGAAACATGTTTATGACATATTACAAAATATCAAATAAATTCGTTAATAGAAATATCATAACCTTATACTAACCAATGTGTAGTCATAACAGAGCCGCTGTTATCATAGTCTTTAACCCAAAAAGCGATAACTACAGTATATAATTTTTTAAACTATGTATATCTTAAATGGTTAGAACTCTAGTGAATTTTAACCAACTGAAATTTATATATTTCGTACACAAGTATATGCGCATTTCGTCTACATGTATATAGGTCATTTCGTAAACATGTTTCATGCGAGTTTTATAAACAAATACACAAATATAAAATTACACGGTGAACATTTGTATAAAATAAACATGTATACATGTATACAAAATGTGCATAAAACATTTTGTTTAAAGTTCTATGCCCATTTTGTAAACATGTTTACATGATTTAAAAATGTTAAATTAAAACAAATTTGTATGACGTTAGTACTCAAATATATTTATACTTCAACTAAATTTTAAATATGTACTAGAATATTTCCAAAAAAGTACAAAATTATTCAAAATAAAATGTGCACGAAATGTGCACCTACTCGTGCACCATGCACATGATGTTTGTCGGGTATAATGGTTGTTGTAAACTTGGGGCAATAAATATTGGAAGAACTTGACGCTTTCCACCATATTCAACGGTTGCTCGCACAAAACCAATGATTCTTTGTTTTGCTCCACTTGCTGTAGCAATAAATGATGCATTACCACATACCTTCAATCCCGTTTTCTGTAAAAACTCTGTAGCCCCAACTCCTAAAACTGATATGTTTGCCCCACTATCCAAAAGACCTCTAAAACCAATACCCGCTATCAACACATCAGCGTAGGGTCTATTGTCTTCAGCAGTCATTAAAATAGAAGCAGCTATCTTCGATTTTAAAAGTTTTCGTTCCTCAAAGTACTGGGTAGTTCGACTGACAATCTTTGGTACAGTAGGTAAAGTTAAAGTAAAAGGATGGACAAAGGGAGGGGTAGAAATTAAAGAGTGAAGCTTGTGTGAATTAAATTTTATTTCATTAGGTTGCGATGGCGTAGTTCCGGATCGGTGTTTGATGCTGCATCTTCTGTCCTTGGTCGAAGTGAGCTCGGCTGTGTTCTCGGAAGGTAAGGAGCCCTGCTCACCTCCGGTCTTACATTTCCCGAGCATCTTCCACAATTAGGCTTTGTGACATTTAACATCCCACAACCAAAACAAAACACTCTCTGAGGAGGTAAAGGACAGTCAAAAAATGGGTGGGCTGGTGATCTACAGTTCCAACATTGCAAATATGTAGTTGGATGTGAATTAGAATGTGAGGAAGTAGTTACAGTTGGCCTTGGTCCGTATATAGCCGCGACGTTTGATTCAAGAGTTTGAATCTTTGCATCAAAATGTTGCGGTTGTGGCCGTGAAAAACAGTCTTGCATTGGATCAAAAAGTTCACTCACACTTCTTCTTTCGCTACACAACGCTTCTGGATTATAGCCGACACGACTCCATGAATCTTCCATGGCGACACATTTTTGTATTAAAAGGTTGATACTCTGAAAGGTACCACCCGCCAAAGCAATTTGCAAACCTGGTCGCATATTTCTTAACAAAATCTGAATTAGATCCTAGTCACGAATAGGTGACTTGAGTGCTAAGGAAATGGTCATTAACTCATTATAAAACTCGAGAAATCCTTCTCGGGCTTTCTGTTTTCGTGCCTCAAGTGTGTGCCTAATGTCCGCATCCGTCCGTCTGTCCTGAAATCGGTCAATTAATGCACCCTTCAGTTGTGCCCAGTTTTGGCATCGTGTCCGTTCTAAAAACGTCCAGTAAAAGTCCTTTGCACAACCATTTAAAAGAAAACCAATTTCGTTGACAAGGTTGTTAGGCGGAATATTGCTGGATCGAGCAAGATGCTCAACTTGGAACATAAATCGCTCCACCGCCATACCAGATGGGGATCCGTTAAAGGAAATGTTCCATTTGTGGACGGGGATATGATTTGGATTTGGACGAAAATTGTTTAACGGATATTCCGTATTGTAATGCAAGTTGGAAAAGTTTTGTAAATTATCAGGATTTGCTGGTGGTGGAAAGTTAGGATTAAAAGCAAAATTAAGATTTTGTTGAGGACACGCGTTAGGTTTTACTGGAGAACTACTTTGTGGGTTATTATATCCAGTTTGAACATGTGAAGTTCCAGGTTGGGGTTGTGATTGCAATTCGGCTCGTTGTAACTGGGTACCAATTTGGTTGAGCTCGTGTTGATAATTGCGATTGTGCGTTGCATTATATTCCTTTGAAGATCGATTTAAGATTCGCTCTTGTTCCAACAACTTAGCTTTCAAATTTCTAATTTCGTCGAAAAGTGTAGTTAGATCCTCATTAGGCGGGTTTAAGTGCTTGGGTGCAGTCTCAGACATATGAGCGGGTTTATCAGTCTTGGATGCGGTAGGATTCTGATCGATGATATTAGGATTCTGTATTTCAGTAGGTTGTTCTGTTTCTTTTTGCTGATCTGTTGGTAACCCTGCCACTTCTATTTCCTTAACTGTGGTCAAAGACTCATCTAGTTTGGTAGAGTCTTTACGTAAATTTGAAACTACTTTGAGCAATGCTCCACAAACCTTTACATAATGTTGTGCATCTTCAGTTACCACTGGAGACTTCGAAATTCTTTCAAGTCTTCCATGAATATGTATAAGACGGGATTCTACTATTTCCAGATCTAAGGCCCTATTCTCCGTTTCAGGATGAATATTCTCCGAGAGATCGTCTTTAATAACCTTTAATTTTTTCAAACACTTTTCGATTTCACGACGAGGGTTCTTAGTTGCAAGTTCATGAGGTCTGGTCGGAATATCAGATGGGTTTTCAGATTCAAGATTTAATTGTTCCAAAAGAAGTGTTCGCTGAACCGAGTTCATCCCACGTATAAAACGAATGTCGCACTCCACTTGAAACTCTTCATGATCTAAAAAGTCGATATTCATTTTGAAATTTTAAAATTATTTTAGTAAAACTATGACTTTAAACTAGCCTTCAAATTAGCAAAAGCAAAAAAAAATATTGTTGCCAGGTTATACAAAAAAAAAAAAATAAACTAGCAAAAAAAATAAATATATTGATTACAAAGCGGACATTTTCTTTCTTTTTCCCTTTAAATAACTCGAAACGCAATATTATTATATTAAAAAAAATTGAATAACCAAATGAAATAATATTAAAAGAAGAAAAAAAAATTAAATATAAAGCATATAGTTTTAATATTCCTAACAATTAAGAAACAAAAATATAATTTATTAATCATCGATAAACTTATTAAAATTATTCATATAATATTTTAAAAAAAATGTTATTTTCCAAAAAAAAAATGTTATTTTTGTCTATTATTACTTTCTTCCTCTTTAAATGATGAGTGGACTAAGGTTGACGGTTCTCAGACACACACAAAGAAGCAGGTGTAGAGAATAAGTGGTACGGATGGATTAGGAGAGGATTAGGAAAGGGTTCTCAGGAAAAATTACAAGGGAAATGTTTTTGCTCCCACCTTCACATTCACCACATCCTTAGATGAGGAAACTGAAGTAAAAAAACATTTTTGAAACGCGCTAGGTTTTGGCTTTCTGACCAGAGGTAACCACTATACTCAACACAACTGTGGAAAACTGTAGTACTGGAAAAGAAAGATCTGTAAGGTAAAAAAAAGAGTAGTAAAAAAAACAAGGTCAAGATAACTACACTAAATCAACAAAATTATTATTTTGGAAATACGGCGATTGACCATGAAAACAAAAAAAAACTTGTAATTAGATTGGAAAGTAAAAAAAAATTAATCAAATTATTATTAAGGAGAAATTAAACATTGAAGTTAATAGTCATTATTAGTAAGCAGCTGTATGAACCAAACAGTTATAATCAAACAGGTTTATGGAAATAATTGCGACACACAGCTACAAACACAATGATACGTAGTGTATACAAACTTGGTTTTAAAAGGTGGAAGAACCGGTTATAGTAAAATATTGGGCGCCAATCTGTAGCGGCCGGTAACCGGTTTAGATACCGCGCTTGCAGAATTTTAATTATCTGTATTCCCGTTTTCCGCGGTCAATGTAGCTCCGGCTAAAGCTCACGGCTGGTCGTGGAATTTTGGAAAAAGGAATACAAATCTTGTATAGACCGCTATTATTTAGAGGTATACACTATGCAGAGATAACTAGACAACTAGAATAAAAGGAAAAAGGAAAATAAAGGAAGGGAAATCCACATTTTCAGAACACCTACTTACCCTACATGTGTCATCAAACCATCCGCCCGCGTCCTAGTTTTAAGCACTTACATCATTTTTAAGATCAATGAATCACAAAAAAAATAATAATAATAATATACAAACAAAACACGAAATTTTAATAATGGAATATAAATTTTAAATTTTTATTTAGAAAACTTAACTTACCCGCCACCATAGTATACTGGACCTAAAATTATGGACGACACAACATTTATATATTTTTTTTTTGTTTGCTTAAACAATCAGAGTTTATAGCTTATTTATTTTTAAAGCTATATTTTTTTTAAAGATATTTATTTTTTTTTTAAATGTTGAAGGATGAACTTCATGTTGAATGATGATTAAAATGTTGAATATACGTTGAATATAAAACGTTGAATAACATATGAGTTACCACCAAAACTACTATTTCACAAAATCGCTGAGCTTATCCGTAATTTGAAGGAAAACACTTTTGGATCGTGAAATGAATTTGAGAAATTCAAAATGTAGCAAAACGTTTACCAATATTTTCAAACGATATCAAATAATACCAAGTATATTAGGATTCTATATAAATGCACCCCTTTTATAAGACTTGTATTATTTTGGTATTGTAACATCCAAATAATATAATTGTGCTAACTTTTATTGAAATTAATTTCACTTTTAACTTATTTAAGATTATTAAAGTGAACACTTTATGGTCTTAATAAAGTTCCATTTTCATCAAACCGTAATACAAAATTAGTATTTTTAACGTTAAATTTATCTTTATCAAAAAAAATAATACGGTGTTTAATTAACGGCCTTATTATTTTACTAACATTATGTAAATCAGAACACTGCCTTTTTTCATTACAATATTAATTTTTGAATTGAAGATTTTGATAAATAATTTTTTATAAACAATTTTAATTATAAATAATTTTATAATTCGGCTTCTAACAACACTGATAATAAAGAAATTTTGTGTGTAAGGAAGGAAATTTTAGCAATACTATCTTCTTTGTTCTAAGTTTATCAATAAACATTTGTATCACTAATTAATCACTATATAATATGCTAATGTTTGTTGGTTTATTTCTTAATATTAATATTTATAACTTATAGCAAAAAATAGAAACAAACACAAAATATTTGAATTTAATTTTCCTCCATAAAAACATTTAATTTAAAATTTCATTTTTATTAACACCGAACCGAACTTATCTCAAGTTCAAAATCAATCTGTGCCGATTTAAATATTATCATGAAAAAATCGAAAATCAAAGCCTTCGAAACAAATCCCGTTGGATCGATTGATTTATATATATATATAAAAAAAATGATTTTATATAATTATGACAAAAAAAAATTAATGTTGTTAAATTATTCTTGTGGCGAAAGAAAGAAAAGGCCGATCGCGATTTCTCTTACGTCACACCTTCGTGATATAGGATGTCGAAACTGGGGTCAACTGGTCATGAAACGAGATGATTGGAAGCTGATTGCACAGACGGCAAAATCCCTCCATGGGATGTAAATGCCAGAGAGAGAGAGAAAATTTAAATACCGATATTAAATACCAAATTTTATTTAATTTTTTAATCTTTTAAATATAAAAGAAGTCGGTCAAGTGCAAATAAAATTCGCTCGCCTAGGGTTCCCTGAATCCTAGAAGAACAAACTGACAAAAATAATTTAAATAAAGTTGTGTTGTAGACTTTTTATATCGCCATACCATAGGCGCATAAAAATGATTTTTTCCTCGTAAAAGTCAATAGCAATGTCAATTGAAAATTGGTCCAAATTATACACAAAATGTTAAATCTCGCTAAATATTAGCAAAAGCAGTTTAGAGTAACTAAGGAGAGTTGCAATTACACCAAATTGTAAATGGTTTAAATTGGAAAATATACATTATTAATTTAAATAACAATTCAATAATAATTGACGATAATTTACCGAAATGACGATAATTACAATGTTTCTTGAATTAAGTGCTCGTTCATATGATATCTCACATGGCTGGGTTTTAAATGGCGTTTTCCCCCTTCTCATGCCTATGGTGGGATTACTTCGAATCACTAGACCTTCAACAAAAACACTGCCCATATTTTAAAATACATTTATTTATTATTAAAAAACACTTTACATTGATCACTCGATTAATGTTTGAATGAAAACTAAATTATGTGCAGCTCTAGGCTGCCCATTCCGATATCTATTTTATATTTTATTTTTCTTTCTTTTATGAACCTTTTCAGTTCTATTCTGTTTGAATCATCATCACATTCCTTCGTTTACAATTACTTGTGAGAAAATAAATGTAATGTAATATTTTTATTTATTAGAAATATTCTAGTTAGAAAATGTTAATTTGATATTAAACTTAATTCTGCAAATTTAAGTATTTTTATTTGAGTAAGTAACAATGTACGATGGTAAGTACTTAAACTTATTATAGAGTTTAAATATACAAGGGTAAGTATTTAAGAACACTACACCTTCACCGTTTAAAAAAAAATTTATTTATATGAGAAAGAAAAATCGTTTATGAGTTTTGTTTTAAATTTAAAGAACTTTTTGTGGAATTTTTATATAATACATTTTTAGTTGTTTTGTAGAAGTACTTTTCATATTGTAGTTCTACGTACTGCGGCCTCAAGGCCCAATGATGCCTGACTCCAAATTTCTTCACAAATGCACTGATATTAGTAATAGTGAAATAATTTAACTACAAAACTTATTTAATTTTGATTTATTAATATATCACAAATTTAGTTTATATTTTTTTTGATTACAAAATTATGATGTTGATCATACAAAGTTGGATTAATTAATATAAGCTAACATTACATTATATATCTACATATTTTATTATATTTTATATTTTATTTTGTGTATGTGTTGTATGTAGAGGTAGGGTTGTACATAATTATTTATATTTAAAGCGCAATGCAAGTGCCATAATAATTCACACTGTGCATTACTACCAACTCTCACCCATAATTAATTATTGGTGTTGAATTCAAATGAACACCATATCACTCACCTCGCAGATTTACATCCCCCTTTTTCAGAAGTGTGTTTTTTTTATTTAGAGAGGTTAAAACGTAACATGTAACGATTTAATTGAGCGCGTTGTTTGAGGCACTACCTTAAGTTCATCTGTCATGTATGCGGGCTTGAGTCTGTCGATGGCAATCGATACATTTTTACCTTTGTAATCAATTACGAAATATTTTCGGAATCTTCGCTTTACTGAGTATGGTCCCTCATATGGTGGTGTCAATCCTGTTTTGACTTTGTCCACCCTGACGAAGACGTGGTTGCAGTCATCTAAATCTTTTGGTATGTATATGTTGTCCTGAGGGCTATTCCGAGTATTTTGGGGTACGACGTTGCGCATCGACTCACGTAATTTTTCGACCAGTGAAGAAGGATTTGTCGATTGCGCAGGTAAGGGATGCATTATTAGTTCTCCTGGAACCTTAAGCGATTGTCCGTAGACAAGGTCAGCAGGAGTGCATCCGAGATCTGTTTTGATCGATGTCCTAATTCCAAGGAGGATAAGTGGGAGTTCATCACTCCAATTTGGTGAGTTTGATGTGGCGTAAATTGAGGCTTTTAAATGACGATGTAGCCGTTCTACCATGCCATTTGCCTGTGGGTGATAAGTCGTCGTCCGTATTCTGTGAGAACCTAAACATTTAGTGAGTTCTTTGAAAAGGTTGCTTTCAAACTGACTGCCTTGGTCAGTCGTGATTTCGAGTGGAACACAAAATCTCGAAATGTACTGGTCTACAAAAGCTTTTACTACGGTAGATGCTTTCATGTCAGCTAGAGGTATAGCTTCGGGCCATCGAGTGAACCTATCTATGACCGTTAGTATGTAGTTGTTGTAGTTGGATGGAGGTAGTGGACCAACCAGGTCAAGATGTACATGTTCAAATCTTCCTGCAGGAATATTGAAACGACCATACTCTGAACGTGTATGTCTATTAATTTTTGATTTTTGGCAAGGAATGCATGTCTTTGACCAATAACCTGTGTCAAGGTTCATGCTGGGCCAAAAATACTTAGTTGCAACTAATTTACGCGTTGCTCGTTCTCCCGGATGAGATAAATTATGAAGTTTATCAAATATTACTCGACGCATCTCTTCAGGGATGTAAGGTCGGATAGTGCCTGTTGAGGTTTCACACCATATTGACATACCAGAATATGTATCTGATATTAGCTCTAGTTTACGTTTAGAATTACGAGAATCATGTAATATGGTTTGTAATTCTTTATCTGATTCCTGTAAATGAGCTAGTTTGTCCATATCGAGACCTGTATGATGAATTGCGCATACTTGAGGGTCTTCCGAACGCGATAAAGTGTCTGCTACTTGGTTGCTCTCGCCTTTTACGAACCGAATATCTGTGGTGAACTGACTGATGTAGTCCAATTGCCGACATTGGCGGGGACTACGCTCCGACTTTGAAGCAATTACGGTAGTCAGAGGTTTATGATCAGTATTGACATGAAATATTCTACCCTCGACAAAGCATCGGAAGTGTTTGATACCACAATAAATTCCTAACAATTCTCTGTCGAAAGCAGAATATTTTTGTTCGGTGGGGGAGAGTTTTTTGGAAAAGAAGGATATAGGTTCCCAACTTCTATTATTTAGTTGCTCCAATACGGCACCAACTGCAGTACTGGAAGCATCTGTACTGATTCGAAGAATTCCATTATCCATTGGATGTGCTAGAAGAGTTGACTGCGCAAGGGCTGCTTTAGCTGCGTTTACAGCTGCTTCGCATTCAGGTGGCCATACAAATGAATTCTTTTTGATAATCTTACCAAGCTTACTAAGGTGACCGTGAATTGGAGCAAGATGTTCGGCTAAGTGAGGGATAAAGCGATGGTAATAGTTAACCATGCCCAAAAAACGCTGCACTTGCCTAATAGAAGTTGGTTGAGGAAAGGATTGAATAGCCGTGATACGAGTCGCAGATGGCTTTACACCGTCTTTGTCTATATCATGGCTCAAGAAAGTGATAGAAGCTGCACCGAATTCGCATTTTGATGGCTTTATCGACAAACCATATTGTGATAATCTGTCGAATAATGCGTTCAGGTGTTCGTGGTGTTCAGTCTCGTTTTTACTAGAAACCAATATGTCGTCTATGTATACGTAGACAAACTCCATACCCTTTGTGACTTCGTCCATTAGTCTCTGGAATGTTTGTGCTGCATTTCTTAATCCGTATGGCATCCTTGTAAATTCGAATAGTCCAAAAGGTACGGTGATTGCAGTCTTATGAATGTCCTCTTCGGCGACTGGTATTTGGTGATACGCACGCACGAGATCTATTTTTAGAAAATGGTGCAGTCTTTGAGGTTAAGGGAAAAGTTATGGATGTGTGGGAGGGGATATCTATCTGGTATCGTAATTGCGTTCAAACGGCGATAGTCCCCACAAGGCCGCCAATCACTACTGTCCCGTTTTGGTACCAAATGTAATGGTGAAGCTGCACCGGTGAACTGCAGAGTTCTTCATCTCTGTCTGCATAATCCAAGTTGCAACATGTGTTCAAATTCGTTTTTAGCTATCTTGTGTTTTGCAGTATCCAAGCGTCTTGGACGAGAAAATGGTAAATGTCCATCTGTTAGAATCCTATGCTTGACCGTATGTTTGACAGGATGATCGTAACGGGTTGGTTGGGTTAATGTTGGGTATCGACGAAGTAGTTCACCGTATGGTCCATCAATAACAAAAAGACGTGGAATGAGATCATCCGGAACATTAACATCAATTGCATTAACTGATAAATTAGTGTTCGTATCTAAAAGGCGTTTGTGCTTTAAATCCACTACTAGTCCGAATTTCACTAAAAAATCGGCACCAATTATTGGTTTTGTGACTGAAGCCACAACGAATGCATGTCTGAAATCGCGGCGCAACCCTAGATCTATGTGCAATAATCGGGTTCCATAAGTTGTTATGTTAGACCCATTTGCTGCAATTAATTGTGTCTCTGTATCCTTAATAACATTATGGTAAAGTAATTTAGGTATAACAGAAATATCAGCACCGGTGTCTATCAAGAAATTTAGCTTGGTTTTTGAGCATCTTATTGTAAGGCGACGATTTTGAAACGTCCCGTCGCTCGTCGCATGTACTTTGGGACGTTCTAGTTTTTCGACGATGGCTGTGTTTTTGGGGTTCCTGAGTTTTCATCGAATGAACACCCTTCACACTTCTTAGCTCGTTCCTTAAACGTTCGGTGATACCAGCATATCCAATTGCCCGTCCGTTGTCGAGATTTGCTGCGACTGTTTGAGTGATATCTGTCTCTGCTATTAGATCTATTTCTTGATCGAGATCGATTGGAAAATTCGCGATTAAATTTAGAAGTTAATTGGTCAATAGATTTCTGTAAACTCGAAAGCGTAATACCTAGTGGAAGAGATTCATTGTTTTCGTTAGTTTGTGATTTTTGGGGTTCTACACTGTTACAGGTTAAACTTGGACGATTAATCTCAAAAATTCGGTCTGCGAACTTAATTAGTTCTCCTATGTCGTCTTTTTCTCGAATAGCTACTATTGATCTAATTGTATCTGGCAGTCGACCTAACCAGAGGGTTTTTAATAGTTGTTCGTTAACAGCAGGTGATGTTCCTGCTTTTTCTTCAAGGTAACGGAAAAATTCGGAGGGGATTAAATCACCCATGTCAGTTGATTTAAGCAAGTGCTCAATTTTTCCTTGCTCTGACATGGATTTTCGTTTTATTACTTCATCTCGGAGAGATTCATACTTATTGTTCTCAGGTGGTTTACGTACTATACTCGCGACACTAGCTATAACATCAACCGGTAAATGAGCAATTGCGAAATTAAATTTGTTTTCGTCGTTATTTACGCGTTTAACTTTGAATAGTGCCTCAAGTTGCTTGAACCAAAGTTCAGGTAATTCTTTCCAGAATTGCGGAATTGGCACTTCTGTAGCGTTCACCTTTAACTTTGTTTCATCACCAACTACTCGTTTTTCATCGTCTGACATGTTACTATATATACTTTGTATTACGCACAAAGCAAAATTTTAAAATAATTTATGTCAAATGAAATGTTAATAATTGTTTTTTGAAAATATTGTAAAAAAATATTTATTGCAATTAATTGAATAATTAATAAAATTAATAACAATTAAATGAAAATATAAAAAGAAATTCAAGTTATACCGTTTGATAATAACGTAGATAAATTATATTGATTTCTTTTTTTTAAAATATGACGTAATCAATTGGCGAGTCAGAGTTGTTGCAATACACTATAATGTAAAATATAGCACTTACCCGTATATATTTTTATTTGGAAACAGCAATTAAATTCCTTAAACCGCTCGCTTTAAATTTTTTCAAATATGTTCAAGTTCAGCTAACCTCTTAGTGATTTGTTATGTATAGCTTACTAAAAATGAAAACGATAAAATCAATGAATTAATAAATGAAAAAAATTAAGAATTGATAGTATTTTAATGAAAAGAACGATATTCGTAACTTTGTAAACTGTTGCTCTGATGACCTTGATAGTTGCTCAGTTGATTTAGTTGATGAATAAAACGTTCCTCTTGACCTTGTTAATCCTTGGAAAATCTGTTGTTTAACCGCTATCAATATACGTATATAGTTTCCAGTACTTTGTTGGTTGGTTGGAATGCACCTTGTTTTAAATGGATTAAATTTGAACTGCTTGAACTGCTTAGCACTGCTTATTCGGCGTATCCATGTTTAATTAACTTGTTTGTTGAAGTGTATCCACAGAATTTTTAATTGATCTTGGTTGCTTTATTCAATATATATATAGATATGTTCACTATAATGTTGTTTTTTTTCAGTGTGAATTTGTGGGTTGAAAATGTTCACAATAAAACGGCGTCACCAATTGTAGAAGTACTTTTCATATTGTAGTTCTACGTACTGCGGCCTCAAGGCCCAATGATGCCTGACTCCAAATTTCTTCACAAATGCACTGATATTAGTAATAGTGAAATAATTTAACTACAAAACTTATTTAATTTTGATTTATTAATATATCACAAATTTAGTTTATATTTTTTTTGATTACAAAATTATGATGTTGATCATACAAAGTTGGATTAATTAATATAAGCTAACATTACATTATATATCTACATATTTTATTATATTTTATATTTTATTTTGTGTATGTGTTGTATGTAGAGGTAGGGTTGTACATAATTATTTATATTTAAAGCGCAATGCAAGTGCCATAATAATTCACACTGTGCATTACTACCAACTCTCACCCATAATTAATTATTGGTGTTGAATTCAAATGAACACCATAGTTTCATGTCTTATTATTAACATTTATTGAATTCTAATCATATTTATTAATTATTCTTTTATTTAAAATTATTTATTTTGAAAAATTTTAATCATTGAATTTAAAATCAATTAAGTAACTTAAATCTATTGAATTTTAATTATATTTATTACTTTTAATTCATTTGGAATTATTTATCATTTGATTACAAAATCATATTTTATTTGTTTCTTAATGTATTTGTATTTTTAAAATTTGATTAAATCTATAATATTGGAATGCATATCTGTAGATGCGGATTATACAATAGTTATAAAACTTAAAATTTAACAATAGGTATTTTAATGAGTGTATTTAATGAAATTACTTATCTTCTATTTTTACTATCTTAAAATTTTAATGTTTATCCGCGTTTAAACATTTTAAGTCTATTATTATGAATTTCGATTAATTTTCCCCTTCTATCTAATGTGCTATTTACATCATTAGAAATTATTATTTTGAAAGTACCTGTATAAGGGCTTTCGTTTTTAAGCCTATTTTCTCTTCTCAAAAGAACGAGATCACCTAGTTTAAATTTATTTATGTTAATGCTTTTATCGTAATATTCTTTATTCTTAATCTTTACATTATTTAAAAGTTCTCTTATATGAGTATATACTGTCTCTAGTTTATGTTTAATTTCTTTTGCGTAATTTTCATAATTGTATAAAAGAGTAATATTACCTTTATTGAAAGTTTCGTTAGGGAAGGTAGCTAATCTTTCAAAAACCAGTTCATATGGTGTATAACCTGTACTTGTGTGGGAGTAGTATTATAACAAAATGTAAAATATGGGATCCAATTATCCCAGTCTACCAAATTTGGAGCAAAAGTTAGAAGATATTCATTTAGCGCTCTGTGATTTCTCTCAATTCCAGCTAAAGTTTCGTGATGGTACGGAGTTGAGTGAATTTTATTAATATTTAGAGTAGAACAAACTTCATTAAGAATTTCATTTAAAAATTTTGTTCCCTTATCTGATTTTAGATTAGTCATGCAGCCATATTTTAAAATAAAATTGTCAATTAAACATTTCGCTATTGTTTTGGCTTCTTTATTTTGCATTGGATAGTAATCTATGTATTTAGTCAATTCGCATTGTAAGGACAGTATGTATTTATTACCGTTAGACGTCATAGGCAACGGTCCAAGTTTCTGTAATTTTTAAGGGCATTTTGGTATGTTTTGTTATTTTGTTTCTTGCTCAAGTTTCACAATTACGAATATACTGTTTTACTAGTTTGGACATATTTTTAAATATATATATTTTTGTTTCATTTTTAAAATTGTACGTCTAACACCCTGGTGTCCGCCAATAGGAGTGTTATGAAAATCTTTAATTATTTCTATCATTTTGTCAGTATCAACTATTCTTTTTACGGGTTCATATGTTAATATTATTAATTTTTGTGCCTTATTATCATTTTTATTTTTATCATTATATTTTACCTATTATTTTCATTAAATTCTTGCTGCAGCTTATTATATAACATTTTTAAATTATTTGACGTCATTATTTTGAATATTTTATCATCATTAGCAATTGCGATTTTATAGATATTATTCCTGGTTAGTATACAGATCAGCTTCTTCAGTTGCGATTCTAGAATGCGCACTGAATTATCACCATTCTGATATAACTCTAAAATTATTTCCCCGTTATTTATTATTATTTTATTTCTATTATTCTTGGCACTTAATAGTCTTTAATTTCGGTACGTTTTTTATTTCTGAAATAGATATTGCATTCCTAATATACAGTTGATCAGCAGCCAAATTCTGTAACTGTGAAGTGGGGAAGTGATAAGTTTTTTATCACTTCACGGCAAAAATATCTAAGTGAGTGAAGTTTTAAAACAATAAAGTTAACACTGACGTTTTGTTTGGCATTGAAATGAAATCGTTTCTTTTGTTGTTATTGACATTATGTCAAAAAACAGCAAAACGTCAATGCGATTTGATTTTTAAAAATTGCATTTCTAAATTAAAAGCAGATTAATTTTACAAATTTAATTTTTAAATAGTTATATATAACTAAATTTGTAAAAATTTACGTTCAAACTGTGTTGAAACTTAAAATAAACATTTAATTTTATGTATATTTGACGTTTGACAGTGCGCGGCTTGCTATTAGATTTTTTAACACTAATCGCATATAGAATCGCAAAAATGGTAAAATGTTAAAAAATTAATGATAAAATCGAAATGAAGAAATTTTTAACACTTCACCACTTCACAGTTACAGAATTTGGCTGCAGGCCGTACTTGAATGTCTAACTTATCGTTGTCTATTATTTTAGTTATTTTTGATTTATTACTCATCGAACGAGTAATAGCTAAAATAATTTTTTCATCTTTGTCGCAATCTTTTGGAATTAGGTTTTTTAGATACTCAGTATTAATTCTTATCCTTGATAGTGCATCAGCGTTTACATTTAGTTTATTTACCCTGCTTGTATTTGATTTCAAAATTGTACTCAAGGAGTTCTAGTCTTATTCTCGTTAATTTAGAAGAAGGGTTTTTGTGTGAGAACAGATGATCTAGTGGTTTGTGATCTGTTATTACTGCAAATTTTGGACCATATAAATAAGGTCGGAAATATTCTATGGCCCAGTGTATGGCTAATAATTCTTTAAGAATTATGGGTTTATTCAGATCATGTTTTTGCAAGGATTTGCTTGCATAAGCAATTGGTAAATAAAAGCCGATTTCACCTTGAGAAAGAACGGCACCTAGATCATAGTTCGATGCGTCTGTGGTGAGAATAAATTCTTTATCAAAATCTGGATATCGAAGGATTGGAGAGGAAATTAATTTACTCTTCAAATTTTGAAATGCTTCCTCACATTGAGATGTCCAAGCAAAATCTACCTTCTTTTTACTTAAATGATTTAGCGGTTAAGCAATTTGAGCGAAGTTCTTTATAAAACGCCTATAATAATTACAAAAAGCTGTAAAGCGCACTATTTCTTCTTTAGATTTTGGAGTAGGATAGTCTTTAACTACGTCAAATTTTTTTGGATCTGGTTTAACACCATCTTTACTAATTAAATAACCTAAAAAAATGACTTCTTGTCTGAAAAAATTACATTTTTCTGGGTTGAGTTTTATATTGCATTCCCTGAACCTGTTAAATGTTTCAATTAAATTTTTATTATGATATTCTATCGAACATCCAAATACTATAACATCATCTACATACATAAATGCTCGATCTCTAAGTCCTGAAAGAGCTATTGATAACATTCGTTGAAATGAATTTGTGGCTATTTTTAAACCGAAAGGTAATCTTGTAAATTGTGCTGTGCATGGTCTTGAGTTTCTTTCAATTTCTATCTGGTGAAATGAGTTTGCTAGATCCATTGTTGAAAAATATTTAGCTCTACCTAATTTATCCAAAATGTCTTCTAATCTGGTAAGTGGAAATTGGTCATTTCTAATTTTTTTGTTTAGTGCTCTATAGTCTATAACCTTTCTAAACCTTTTAGTGTCATCAGAACTGCGCTTAGGAGTCAAGAGTAGTGGTGAATTGTAAGGACTTACTGAATCTTCAATAATTCCTTGAGACTTAAGTTGATGTAGTTGTCTATCTATCTCTTCTAATTGTGAATGAGCTAATCTATAATTTTTTATATATGTTGGATTTTTGTCTTCTAAAACTATATTCTGTTTGTAAAAGTTATTCTTAGTCAATTTTTCACCAGGTAAAAGAAATATATCTTCGTAATTTCTTATCGTTGTTTTAATTGTTTTCCTAATGATTGGATTTTTTATGTAATCAATCTTTATGTATTGAAGAATTTGGTGTACCCTTTTCTCATTTGTAGATTTCTTAAATTTATAAATTTCATTATTTGTATGTATATCATAATACGACAACGACTCTATTTCTAGTTTTAAATTATTCATATTAATTTCTTTATCTTCTTCGTTACAATTTATTAATCTTATGTGAGCTGTACCATTTTTCGGTATTATGGTATTTGCAATAAAAATACCATCAGCTAATTCTTTATTAAGGACAATACAGTCTTCTGTTCTAACAATTTCAATAGGATGAATTATTTCAGTACGGGCAGGTATTGAAATTGTGTTAATTTCAATTGGTTTTGATTTCATTTGAATAATGTGTTCTCTGTCATTTACTTGCAATCCAATTGTAAAATCTTTGTAATTTAAATTAGCATAGTGTTCTATTAAAAAATCTCGTCCAATTATTCCATCAAATGGTATTTGAAAATTTTTATTTACTAGCGAAAATTGATGAGAAAATTCATTACCATTTATTAAAAATTTTAATTCAATTTTTCCTAATGTAAAACTAGGAGTGTCGGATATGCCTGTTAAACGATTGGTTTCATTTGGATTATAATTTAAATTTGATTTTAAGTTATTAGGTTTTACTAGAGAAATATCTGCTCCAGAATCAATTAGAAAATTTAATGTATTGGATTCAGATTGATTTGACATGAGAGTTATGTAATTGGTGACATTTTCGAAATCACCTATTTTAAAAATATTTATATTTTCAAATTCTGTAGTTCAGCTGCCATCTGCTCCTGCTCTACAGATGCCAGCTGACTTGAGTTTCCCGACTCAAATGTATGAATTCGTTTTTCAAATCTATTATTATTATTGGATTTATTAAATCCATGCATTGCCTTACGGCAGTGGTTCTCAAAGCGTGTTCCGCGGAACACTGGTGTTCCGCGATGCACTTTCAAGTGTTCCGCGAAAAAATTAAATAATCAATTCAATCAAAAATTGTTTGAAAATAAAAATCAATTCAATGTAAAATATACACGTACGTAAAATTTACCCGTTTCTCGGCTTTGTATAAATAAAAATATCTTTCGGGTTAAAATTACGTCTTGGAAACATAAAATATTATTGCAGTTATTAAAATTCTCCTTTTACACATAAATAAATAAAAAATGTATGAAGTTTTTGTTTCACACAATATGAACAATATGATTGAATAAGAAAGCCGTTTATGTCTTCCGAATTTTCTAGTTTTACTTTAAATGAAGAAGAAGAATTGACGTCGCCTTCTTCAGATCGTGGATTAAAATTACAGTTCCATGAAAACACTTCTGAAAATGTTTGGATCTCTGTTAAAGATGAATACCCGAGTATAAGCAAGAAATCCCTGAACATATTATTGTTATTTTCCACGTCATAACTTTGCAAAGCAGGATTTTCAACTATGGTCAATATAAAGACAAACAAACGCGAGAGACTATGGAATTCAGAAGACAAAACGCGTGTGGCGTTATCATTTATTCGTCCCAATATCGCTGAGAGCTGTAAAGATCTTCAAGCTCATGGATCGCATTAAGTTTGAGATTTTTTTAAAAGTATTGTAATTTTAATTGTGCTTTCAATAAATACATTTGCATCAATCAATATCGGTGCATATTTTATTTATAAACATGTGTAGCTCTACACACAAAGGAAGAAAATGGAGCTAATTACGGCACGACATGTTTTTTGCGTATAAGTTCTGTATAAGTAGTTTTAGTATAAGTAGTTTAGTTAAAGTTGATGACGTTCTTTCAACTTTTCTGAATGTGGCCAGTAAAAAAAATGCATGAGTCAAAATTAAAAAAATATCCTTCTTACTCCTAAATTAACTCAAAATTATGTCAATATTATCTCAAAATACGAAATAAATATTTATCTAAGTCAAATTTCGCTTTAAAAACTTCCAGGAGACTGAGACCAGGGGAGTGATAATTTATCAGTATTTCTCTTAAAAATGACAAAATTACGTCTTATAAAAAAATAAACGAATTCTATACCAAGGGACTACATATTCACGACGTATATGACTGTAAAATTACCTATAATTAAAATACTTTTTACGAAAATACTTACCAGGGGACTGATAATTTGGCTGAACAAAACACGATCTTGCTACCAATAATGACTGTTTTGATTGATAAAACCTCGGACTAAAAAAAACACTTGCAACATTATATTTATTGAACTTTAATTAACTCTTGTGACGAGCGATAACTTGATAGAAATACGAATTTCCTTTATTTTCAATGTGTTTGGGCTGGAGAATGATAAAAATTCGGGGGACAAACTTTAATATGATATTTCTTATATGAAATATAGAGTAATTTTATGATTATTTACACATTGCTAACGCATTATTATTCAAAATTATAACTGCAGTGTAAATTTGTCTCTCCACACTTAGAATCATTGATTATTTAGTTTACCAGCTTTGACTTTCAAAGATGGACACGCCAGGGGAATTATAATTTTACGTTTTGCATCATATTTTTTGTAAGAAATATACATATTTCGAAACGGGTATATTTTGGGTGACCTGCTAGACATAGTTAAGGTCTACAAATTTCATTTGAAAAAACATTTTTTTTTATATTAATATACGAAATAAGCCGAGCCATCCAAAATTCCCATGTTTGTTGAACTACCCACATATTATTTACTCAAATTAGAACTTGGGAGCAGAGGGTTGCCAATAACACGCTGCGACACGATTCCGTTTCCTTTTTGCTCTATAATAATGGAGCGTTTTTGCGAACATTATTCTGTTTTTATTGCTACTTTGGTTTCAAAGAAGTTAGCAACCCGCGCCCCCTGATTTAAAGTTTATGCTGTATTGTATATATGTTCCGCCTGAAAAAATATCAGAGTTTAGTGTTCCCCGACTTCAAAAAGTTTGAGAACCAAGGCCTTACGGTTTTTATTGCGATAATTATATTTATTATTATATTATAATAAACTTCGTCCAGAATGGGTTAATTTAATTTACTCATTCATAAAGATGAATCAAAAAGTTAACTCCTTTTAACTAATACAATTTGCATAAATTAATGTGATTTAAATTTGTTATACAAATGTTTACATTAATGAATTAAAAAGAGGTGTGGCCTATTGATTTCCAGAAACTACAGTGAGTACCAGAAGATTCAGCTTATTTGTTTTTGAATATAAATAAGCGAACAAAATATCAGATAATCAGTTTAATTTTGCAATTAAAAGTGTTTATAAATATTCGCAAGTATAAGGTATAATCGGTGGTACTTGAGCCTGGGTACTAATAGTAAAAGAATTTGAACTTAGTGGAATAGTAAATATAGATTTTACGATTCCGAATATTATTGATTCAAATTGTGGAAAGCGGTGAAGTTTATCGTGCATAAATTGGAGACCCTGGAATTTATTGTAATTAAAATCGGAAGTTGCTGTAACTGGTTGATAAATAAAGTTGGAGATTTTGTTAACTAAAGATCTGTCTTTTTACTGTCGTATTTGCTCAATAATCGAAAAGAACCAACGAAGAGTCGTTACAATATTTAGAGAAATTATTTTTATTAGATTGGAATTGATAATTATTATTGTGGTTTGAATCATAATTATTTGGTCTAAGCCTGTAATTGTTTTAATTTCTAAAAAATTTACTTTTATTATTTTGATAATATTTATATTGTCCTTGGAATTTACGTGTATTCCCTTGTGAATATCGTTTCATGTAGAAAATTTTATTATGGCTAACACTTGAACTGCTAGCCCCAGCTTGTTCAAATTGAATAGCAATTGTTTTTGCTTCTTGTATAGATTTGGGTTTTGCAGCAAATACAACTAGTTTCACTTCCGGTTTTAGTCCATTTTTGAAGCTGTTGAGCACAATCTCCTCATTGAGCTGAGTTATTAATTCTTTTTCGGATTCTGTTCTACCGTTGGATTGAAGTTGATTAAGTTGTTGTTTAAATTTCTTTAAACTCTTAATGACAAGTATCTATCTTGAATTTTATTAAACTGTTTCTATATTGTTCTTTTTGTTTTTATTTTAATGTTTTATTCTTTTATTTTATTTTATTTTTTTTGAATTAATTTAGTATTGTTAGTTTTCATAATTTAGTATTGTTAGTTTTTAAATTTTAAAGATCATAATAATTAATCTATGATACAATGTATTGCTGATGAAATAAATAAATAAATAAACTAATTTTGTTTTTATACGGTCGCTTAGTTTCGCGGTAATGTCTTTTTATTTGGTTTGTCTTTAAGTGTGTCACTATATAGACTTACTAAATTTATGAAATTATTTAAATATTTTGTATCCCCATCAAATATGGGTGACAACTTATTGGCAGTTATTAAATCGAATTCCATTGTAAAAAATTTTCATTTAAAAGTATTTCTATTTGGTATACAGCAAAAGTTTGTAAATAATTAAGAGTTTTAATTATTTAAAATATTTTTGATTTAGTAAACATTGATCAAGAAAATTTTATTTTCGAACATTTTATTATACTTCAGTAAAATTTATTTTTACTACTACTATTAATAGACTGAGCGCCCGCGACGGCCAGACCTTCGTTATTTTATAAAAGCTGAAAGTTTCTCTGCGCATACCCCCTACTCAGGTAGGAACGATAAGCGACATATGAAGTTTGGATCATAGTGGCTTTGGCAGGGAACAGGTTCCAAAGGGGCCTCCAAAGTTTCGTGAAAGTATAAAAGCTAATTTTTTTTATATATTACTCGGGATAGTATTACAAGTCACGTCACCTAATGCCAGACACTTACTATCGTGGAAACCCTCTGCCAGACACCCTTAAACTACTATGCTACTGCTACTATGATCCAAACTTCATATGACGTTAATTGTTCCTACCTGAGTGGGGGATATGCGCAGAGAAACTTTCAGCTTTTATAAAATAACGAAGGTCTGGCCGTCGCGGGCTCTTAGTCTATAAAATTTTAATATTAAACGTTTACAGCTGTTACTGCTGTATTTACTATATTGGCTTTTAATTTGAGCCATTTCTTTTTTATTATGAAGAATAAAATTATTGTAAAGAGTATTATTATAAAAAAAAATCTATGACAATGTACGAAAAAATTGAATTACCTTTATTTTCTTCTTCTACAATGATTTGTTGCTGTTGTTGCTGAGCTGAATTCTTTGAGCTGGATCCTGCCATTGTATTTCTTTGAAGTTTCCCAAATTTTATAATTTGTTTCTGTTCGATGTTCAATTCATCAAAATTCAGTCAATGCATCAAAATTCGTGAATAATTTATAATATGTCCCTTCGTTTTAATATTTTATGTTTTTGTTTTGGTATATTTCAACAGCGTTCATTTTTATGAACAATCAAGTTCACTATGTTTAAATACTTTTATTTAACTACATATATTTAAACAATCAATAGTTGCTTTCAATCAAATAAAAATTTTATGCTCAAATATCAAACATAAATTAATTGTCTAAAAACATTTTTTGTTTTATAAATTGGTTTTAATTCATACTGGGTTCCAATTAGCTGCTAAATTGAACTAAACTGCTAAATCTAAATTTTATTTCACAAAATTACCGAATTTTAATGTAAATTAATGTAATCAAATTATCAGATATTGTTTAACTTATAAATTTCTAAATATTTTATTTTTCTAATAATTATTTTCTAAAATTTTGTTTTTAAATAATTATTTAGAAACAAAATTTTAATTTAGTCAAATAAAATAGTTGACTAAATTGATTTAGCACGTTTAGTACAATTTAGCATCAATTGGAACCCAGTGTCAATATGCACTTTCAAAAAAATCTTTCATTTTCACTGAAAAAATGTTTCATTTTTTATTCTCTTTCAAAAAAATGTTTCATTTTCACTGCACTTTTCAAAAAAACTGTTTTTTTTTATTCAATTTCACGGCACTTGTTTTTAAAAACTATTTCTTTATTCAGTTTTTTAATTTAACCGAAATTTTGGCAAAGTCGCCATATGGTGGGACTACTTCGAATCACTAAACATTCAACAAAAACACTGCCCATATTTTAAAATACATTTATTTATTATTAAAAAACACTTTACATTGATCACTCGATTAATGTTTGAATGAAAACTTAATTCGCTATATTTTTCGTTCAAAAGTTACCACTTTTTTATATGTATTTCCTAAGACTTTTGAAGTTTTTTATTAAATAGGTTCGGAACTAAGTAGGGTAAGAAAACATGAAAAAAACGCTATTATTCAACTTTATTCAAAAAACTATGTAGTAGAAGATTCCTCCGCCCCACCCCCCATAGCTCAATTCTCCGTACGCCACTGCTATCAACCAAAAAGAAATTAAAAGTGAAAACCAACCCAACCTCCAGAACTTCACATCGTAAACCTAATAAGAACCATAAAAAAAATAAAATAATAAATTTCAAAATAATTACCAGAATTTCCTTTTCTTGTTAGAATATTTCCTACCTAAATAAAAAAACACGAAATAAATAAAAAAAATATCTTTTATATTTTTAATCCAAAAATATTATAAAAGATTATAATTATTTCAAAGATTTTAAGGACAATAAAAGGTAATGAATAAACATTTAATTACCTACACAGCTAACAACACAGTTGGTGTCTTTCTTTTCTGTTTTTCCTGGTGTTTAACTATAATTTTTAATTAAACGATTTTGTGTTTTTCTTTTGTTGCTTTTTGTTGCGACAAAAAAAATGAGCAAAAAAGTAAATGTAAGATATTTAGTAGACAGACGTTAGGGGTTTTCAAAGAATTTTTATTTTTTTAACGTTTTTACTACTTGGAAGATTTTTTGCTTATTATTTTTACTTGCTCTTTATGTAGTTTGTTAAAACCTGTTCAATTGACCGACGGGTCTGAATTTATTCAGTATATCTTTATTAATTCAGTACCTGTTGCATTCTAGATTTTGAATGCTTTTATTTAATTTTAAAATACATAATTATTTATTTAGACATTTATATTAAATGCATTGTATATCATCAATAATGATTACTTCTAAAAATGTTGGAGATCAACTGCAACATTACCTTTGATTTTATAAAGACGAAATCTTGAATTTACATACACTTACAAACTACAATATTATATACATTGATTGATTTACAGCAATAGGATTATTAAATGTATAACAGATGATAATATACCAAATATAAACAAAATATTATTTACAGTGAAAGATGGCATGTAACATATGCTACATCTCCCCATCAAAATTTTTTTTTTTTTTTTAGAAACATATATATCTAGACAATACATTACATTACATTAAACTGAAAAAACATTGGAAGCAGTGCCTCTTTTACCAGAACTCAAACTATGTATTTCACGGTCAGAAGTTAAATTTTTTCTTATAAATGAGCTATTACGGCGATATTTATTTCCGTCTTCATCTTCAACAATGTATGATCTTGGCGTGTTCCATTTTTCAATAATCTTGCCTTTGAACCATATTTTAGTTTTTGGATTCCTAATTCTAATATTATCCCCAACTTCAAAATTGCGATTTTTGTTTGACTTTGAACATCTATAAAATTTTTCATAGTTATCGTGTTTCTTTTTAAATTGAGAAGCCACATTAGAATTTATTGATGATTGAAGCAAATTTTCATGTATAGGCAATTTCGTTCTAAGTCTTCTATTTTGAAGAAGTTGTGCCGGAGAATAATTTAAGTCTTTTGGAGGGGTTTTTCTATACTCAAGTAATCCTAAATATCGATCGTCTAAAGTTTTTGATTTTCTAAAAATATTTTTTACAATTTGTACACAACGTTCTACCATTCCATTTGACTTGGCGTATAGTGGACTGGATGTTACGATTTCAAAATTCCAGTTTTGTGAAAATTCTTTACACTCATAAGAGTTAAATGGATTGTTGTCCGCAATAACAGTTTTAGGGATTCCAAATTCTGAAAAGACTTCTAACCAAACCTTAATGATTTCTTGTAGCGTTGAACGTCTACAATAAGTTTACACTGCATTTGATGGGTTATCGTACTCTAAAAATACATATACTATTGGTTGTACTGTATAAATAAAAGGAAATTCCCTCCAACAAGAATTATTTAATAACTTGTTTTATCCTAACGGCAATCAAAATATCAATAATTTACATATGATCATAATTTTGTTAGTTAGTTTGGTTTCAACATTTAACATATAAAGTTTCAACATAAAAGTCTAAATAAAAAAATATTAATAAAATTAAAACTTTGTAAAGTTAAAACAAACATAAATTGCCAAAAGTTAAATTAATTTAACACCAATTAGTTTTTTAAGTGTTTCTAAAGTTAGCCAAGGTATGTAATATTTATTTTGTTGTGGTAGTTCCTATATATAGTTCAAATAGTTCAAATAGCAATGTAGATGCTTAACTAGTTTATTTTTCTTTGTTTTCCGCTGCTTTAGAAGCACTCGCGAAATCTGCATGGTCAGGGAGGTAATAAACCAAGAAGGAAACCAAACGCAGTGTTTCTTGGCGCTTTTTTCTGGTTTTAAATTCTATTTAAAACACACGCAACTGTAAGTAGCTTTTATAGTTTTATTTGTGACGCCGTTATTGTGTTACCGGGAAAGCGATATAAAAACAGTACGTTGTACGTAGCAAAGAGTAAACGGAGTATTGCTACAATAATTTTCGTAGCGGGATCAACGGTGCGATTACTACGATAGTTTAACACAACAGAGGGAGAAATTTAATTACGTAGGAATTATAAAACGGTACTCCTGTAATGAACGGAACTAAAACAAAAAGAAAAGAAAACTTATCAGTTTAACATAAATATATATACATACATATATGCACTTGGTATACGTCATCTTTAATGTTATGTTATTTATTATATTTATTCTTGCACGATTAATAGAGTTAGTTATATTTTTTTTTATATTTCGCTTATTTTTACCTTAAATGTTAATTTATTAGTTGCGTCTCGAGACCACAATAGTGTTTTGAAATTATTCAAATAAAATATTATTAGTTTTAAGTTTGCATGGTAGATCTATTAAAAAATTTAGTTATGAATGTATAAGCTATATAAAAAGTAAAAAAAAAAAAATTAGTTGTTAATTTAATAAAAACAAATATATATATTTTTAGTTGATAGTTGGATCACATTATGATGTTTCGATCATATGTGTATATTGTGTATTTAATGCATGAATAAATATAATCAATTGCTAATCAAAATATATGATCAAATACTTGACAATAGTTCCTTCGTTTTTTAATAGTTTTAACTTCTAAGCGTCTAGGTGGAATGATTTGTTTTTTTTACATCATGGTATTATTCTAACCAGTGATAAAGGAATTATAATGAGTGAGTAGTTTTTCTGCAGGTTAAGTGATTTAAGGTTTATCGGAGCTCCATTCAAATCTGGGATTTCATCTAATGAAAGAAATTATTTTAGGTTTGGGAGGGTATGATCAGAATGATCGCTAAGATCTGATCATTCAGGTAACTGGATGTTCGAAGTATGTTATGGTATCTTCACTTTATAGTTTCTTCCTGTTTTTTTTGTAAATTTTTTTTTGATAGCCTACAAAATTAGCAATACATACAAGCTCAGAATGGTAGTGGTGGAAAATCCCGACCCAGAGGCTGATATCTAGCTGGCAATTGTACTGCCCACCACATTGTCTATCTGAGATTCTGTTAATGCTGGTAGTTCAAATGCAGCGTTTCAATCTAAAGTTTTCATCTAGTTGGAATTCCAACATTGTATGTTGGAACTATCTGAATTACCGAGCGTTACAGTGGCGCCCAAAGGCAGGTTTAGGCTAGGTTATAGCTTAAAGGCTATTTTTTTTTAATTGTCAACTTAATTTTCTAAAAGAATTTTTTTTTAAATTTCAGTTAATATTTTTTGTTCCTAATTTTTTTTTTTACAAGTAATTGTAATGGTTATGTTGCTAAATCCATTTTAATAAAATAAAATGTTAGGTTGATACTTCTGTCTCTTGATTTAGCAACTATGGTTGGCCATTTTCAAATTTACCTCTCTGCATAGTTTTGAAAGCTTGTACGGCTTCATCTTAATTTATCACCCATTGGTTTTTTTTGAGTATTAATGTTGAAGCAGATACAAGAGTAGTAGCATTTGCAATAATTTTTTATTGACACTTTTAAGAAAATGTTTTCCACTATTAAGTGTTGGTGTATTATCACCGATTTGAATACATAATTTCGATAAGTGTCTTATCTGAAGACTTTCCTTTGCTTAAACATTTGTTTTAATTATAAAAAGTTTCCTTCCATAGTTGAAGATAACCATATATTACCGTTGATGTCCAGCTTACCGTTAAGAATGGAAGCAATGAAAACCTGAATCACACACCATATTAATTATACTTGCGCACTAATAATTGTCACATATATTTCGACACTTATATACTTTTCGTTTGAACTTACAACTTTTGAGTTGAATTCGTATAGCTTATATTTTTTTTTGTAAAATAATTTTGTTTTTGTAAATTTGTAGGATTTTTTTTTTATTTAACCCTTATTGTTGACCTATCGAATATCTTTTGGTGATACCATCTTTGCTAAACCAAAGCAGAAATGGATCCACAGTATTTGGACTGTGATGAATTGTTGATGGAATGCCAGCTAAGAGGTATTGAAGGTACGATACCAAAGAAAATGTTGCTCCTGAAAACGGCCTTGGAAGAGGAAGCTGAAGGAAAAGTTGAGGCCCCAAGGGATCCTCATCGTCAAGCATCACGTAACCCAAAACGTGAGTTAAACTTCTGTACTGTCAAATTGAGAAAAATTAGAACACAAATAGACACGGCAATGGAGAGTGACGAGGGAATGGATATGGAAAAAACAAATGAAATTTTGACAGTGCTCATACACATTAAGAGTCGGTTGCAGAGAATCAGTTCGTCGAAGTCTGTATCAGCTGCAACAGAGCGGATATTGGTATCATGCAACAAATTCATTAAATGGATAAACGAGCTAATAAGTAAACAGATAACGATACCTGAAGCAGAAAACTCGCTAAGAGAAATCATAATTCCCAACGTAGATGAAGGTGAAGGCACGCAGACAGGCAGCCACCGAAGTGAGATACGCAGTAAACAGGCGACTAATCTCAGTAACGAAATTCAAACAAAGACCAGTTCCTCAATAGCTCAGGGTACAAACAACAATCAAGGTCGTAGGGGTGATGATGTTGTTTGCATAGAGGATAGTAATTCAGATGAAGAACTAGGTGAGTCACATCTAACCGTTGATGGTCACCTAAAAGGAGTAAATATTAGTTCAGGGGCTACTAAAGAGTGGCAATATAGAAACCGCAAAATCTGAAGGAAACCAGGATCAATTGACCATGGTAGTGGAACAGGTATTGCAGAAACTAGGTTTGGTAGCAACACTTCCAAATCAAAACAATAACACACTTCGTTATCCACCAATCAACAACAGCTATTCACCAAGAACAGGAACTTTAGCACCATTATTCAATCCAGCTGTTCCACCACCTCATTCACACCAGCAGAGTTACAGCTATAGTATGATTCCAAACCAAAGTGACAGACAGGCAAGTCATGACGCTCTTTTGAATCCAAAGAAGGATCGACTAGAAATTCATAGATGGAATATTTTTTTTCCGGTGAGCCAGGAGGCGTTCCGATAGAGCGTTTCATATATAGGGTAGAGAGTATGGCCTCATCAAATAACTTAAGCATGGAATCTTTAGTCAACAACGTCAACGTCTTACTCAAGGATAGAGCTTTGTTGTGGTATTGGCTCTTCCGAGAACGGAATCAAAATTTAGGATGGAATCAATTACGAGAGAGCATGATTCACCGTTTTCAAGATAGACGTACAGATGAGGATATTAGGCAAGCTCTAGAACGCCGCAAGCAGAAACCTAAAGAGCCGTTTTTGGATTATTACCATGACATCTTATCATTATCGTTACCATTACAATATCCAATGCATGAGAGAGATATTAAGAACCTTCTAATTCGAAACATGAGACCTGGTCTTCAAGCCGAATTTGCAGGACAAACATTTATGGATATAGTTTCCTTGGTAAACCGCGCGGTAGCAGTAGAGGATACTTGGTTGAGGATTGGTTGGATTCCCGAAATGAACTATCAATTGAGACGACAAATCAGTGAAGTGGGATGTCCTGAGAGGATAATGAGCGTTGACCAAAATTATTTTCCTGAGTTGCCTCCATCCCCTAGCTCTGTATGCTCTGTAAATTGGAATAGAAATACTAGAACTAGCTATGATAATGGATCGCCAAGTTCAAGCGTCTGCTGGAATTGTGGACGATCTGGACACTATTTTAAAAATTGTTCGATTCCCATCAAACATCAATTTTGTTACGGATGCGGAGAAAAAGACACAATCAAATGGAATTGTAAATCATGCCAACAAAGAAGGGGGTCGGAAAACTTACAAAGGGATCTCAGGAATCCTGGATTTCCGAGATTCCAACCTACCCGATCCAGAGTTCCCGAAATGAATGTAGAAGATGCTGCATCGAACACCGATCCGGAATTAAGCCAGATAGCGAGCCGGAACAAAAAGTAAAACCTTATATACCACCACTAACCAATGCATCTCAGCACAATCGAGTCCGTTGTAAAATTTCACCTTTAAATCGTTCTATTAGGTATTTTAAAGTGCGGCGAGACATCAAAAGAATGATTGCCGAAGCAGTTCTTCCACTGTCGGAGGATTCAAGACCATATGCTACCATTCTTATAAATGGTATTCCTTATAAGGGGCTATTGGATAGTGGTGCCAGTATCTCTGTGTTAGGGTTTGGAGCAGAACAGTTTCTTGAGGATAATCGGATTAAAATGCATAGTTTACCAACTTACCTATCAACCGCTAGTGGAGAGAAACAAGCGATTTTGGGTCACGTGATGGTTGATGTATCATATGGTGGAAAATCTAGGAAGATGCGTTTTCATATCGCACCGAATTTAACGCAAGCACTCTATCTAGGAATTGATTTTTGGGATCTGTTTGGACTGGTACCTTCATTCATTAGCGAGCTTGACCACCAATATATTAAATCAGACGACATTAGGGATGAAAACAAGCATATTTTGACGCATCAGCAACATACTGGGTTGGTAGATATTATCAGTCGGTTTCCTTCCTGTGAACGTTTGGGCCTGGGACGAACGCATTTGTTGGAACATAAGATTGACGTCGGCGAGGCTATTCCCGTAAAACAGAGATACTATCCTGTATCACCAAAGGTACAAGAAGACATGTACCAAGAGTTAGACAGAATGCTAGCGCTGAACGTTATCGAAGAGAGTAACAGTTCATGGTCGTCGCCAGTAACGTTGGTTAAAAGGGCTAATGGAAAGGTACGTTTATGTCTGGATGCTAGACAGTTGAACTCAGTAACGGTAAAAGATGCATATCCTCTCCCAATCATTGAAGGACTATTAGGTCGCCTTAATAATACACGATTTATCAGTACGATTGACCTGAAAGACGCCTTTTGGCAAATTCCGCTCGAAATATCCTCCAGAGACAAGACTGCTTTCACAGTTCCAGGTCGACCGCTCTATCAATTCACCGTCATGCCGTTTGGGCTGTGTAATGCAGCTCAAACGATGTGTCGGTTAATGCATAAGGTTATACCTCATCAATTACATGATAGGGTCTTTGTCTACCTCGAAGATTTACTCATTGTGGCAGAGACGCTCGACGAACACATGACACTCCTAGCGGAGGTTGCTAGACTATTGAGGTCTGCAAACCTAACGATTAATGTCGACAAGAGCAAATTTGTTTTAAAGGAGACAAAGTACCTTGGATATGTCATTGGTGAGGGGTGCCTTAGGGTAGATCTAGATAAGGTACGTGCCATTGAGGAATACCCTCTACCCAAAACCTCTAAGCAAATAAGAAGGTTTCTTGGTATGACTGGGTGGTATCGCCGTTTCATACACAATTATTCATCCATCACATCGCCCATCAGTGACCTGCTAAAAAAAGGATCCAGGTTAGTTTGGACTGATGCTTTCAAAGATGCATTCAATAAGCTAAAACAGTCTCTCATAACAGCACCAGTACTTGTGAACCCAGATTTTACAAAGCACTTCTACATCCAATGCGACGCTTCCTCTACAGGAATCGGAAGTGTTTTATTCCAAAAAACAACAGAAGATGAAGAACACCCCATCGCTTTTATTTCACAAAAGTTGAATAACGCTCAAAAGAACTACAGCGTCACAGAACTAGAATGCTTGGCGGCAGTGCTAAGTGTAAAAAAATTTAGGCCTTATATCGAGGGTCACCCGTTCACAATCATTACCGACCACTCTAGCTTACGGTGGTTAATGGAACAGAAAGAACTGTCTGGTCGGCTAGCAAGATGGTCAATAAAACTACAATCCTTCGACTTTAACATCGAGTACAGGAAAGGAACTCTTAATGTTGTACCGGATAGCCTATCAAGAGTTGATGTTGAAGAAATCGAACAATCTCACGATGAAGTTTTACACGTAGATCTAGATTCCAGTGCTTTTACAGACCCAGAATACCTAGACAAGATATCAGCCATACAACAAAATAAATTAGCTACCGTTTCATCCAAAGTGATCAACGGAAGGATATACGTGCAAACGGGGCCGAATTCAGAGACAGACCTTCCGGTATGGAAGCTGGTCATCCCTGAAACTCTGACTAAAACACTCATTGAAAAAGCACACAACCCACCATCTGCGGCACACCAAGGTATTGTAAAAACAACAGAGGTGCTACGACGTTATTACTTCTGGCCATCCATGGCTACTCAAATTAAGACCTACATTAACAACTGTGAGACCTGTAAATGTTCTAAGGCTGTAAATTTTTCAACCAGACCTGAAATGGGCAAGTATATTGAGGTTTTTCAGCCATTCCAAAGGATTTTTATTGATTTCCTTGGACCATATCCAAGAACAAGAAATGGATTTACGCATCTTTTTACTGTCCTTGATCAGTACGGCCGATTTCCACTTCTACAGGCATTTAGATCAGCTGCTGCATCAAAAGTTATTGAATACCTAGAAACTAAAGTATTTCATATGTTTCTGATAATGGAAATCAATTCACGTCATCTGTTTTCAAAGAGCTAATGTTAAAATATGGTGTAAGACACGATTTCACGCCCAAGTACTCACCACAGGCGAATAAATCTGAGAGAGTTAATAGATCGGTGCTGGCAGCAGTGCGGACGTATATTAAAGATGACCATCAGTCTTGGGATCGTCATCTGGATGAAATTGCAGGAGCCTTACGCAACACAGTCCATATGGCAACAAGTTTTTCTCCACATTTCCTAGTTTTTGGACAACACAAGATCCTACACGGTTCAACCTATGGTGTATTAAAGGACTTGGAGTCTCTTCGTGATAATCATTTGTATATAGCTAATGAGGCAGATCGATTAACCGTAGCTCAACGAGTCGTATTAGACCAGTCAAGAAGAGCGTACGAACTAAATAAATCACAATATAATCTAAGAGCGAGAGTTAGAAACTTTGCCGTAGGTCAGAAGGTATTTGTTCGCAATTTCGTCCAAAGTAAGGCTTCCGATAAATTTTCGGCAAAATTGGCAATGAAGTTTATACCAGCTAATATTATTAGAAAGGTCGGGAATGTTTCATACGAGATTGGGAATGAGTCGGGAAGACCAATTGGGATATATCACGCAAAGGATATTCGATAGGTTTACGACCAGACGTGATTTCCACAGATCGGCATGGATAAGGATGAGTGAAAAATAGTCTCTGATTAAGCAATAGTTTAGATAAATGCCCGGCGGTTGAGACTTTTCTCATGGGGTGGGTCGTTCCCACGTGTGTAGCGTTGAACGTCTACAATAAGTTTACACTGCATTTGATGGGTTATCGTACTCTAAAAATACATATACTATTGGTTGTACTGTATAAATAAAAGGAAATTCCCTCCAACAAGAAATATTTAATAACTTGTTTTATCCTAACGGCAATCAAAATATCAATAATTTACATATGATCATAATTTTGTTAGTTAGTTTGGTTTCAACATTTAACATATAAAGTTTCAACATAAAAGTCTAAATAAAAAAATATTAATAAAATTAAAACTTTGTAAAGTTAAAACAAACATAAATTGCCAAAAGTTAAATTAATTTAACACCAATTAGTTTTTTAAGTGTTTCTAAAGTTAGCCAAGGTATGTAATATTTATTTTGTTGTGGTAGTTACTATATATAGTTCAAATAGTTCAAATAGCAATGTAGATGCTTAACTAGTTTATTTTTCTTTGTTTTCCGCTGCTTTAGAAGCACTCGCGAAATCTGCATGGTCAGGGAGGTAATAAACCAAGAAGGAAACCAAACGCAGTGTTTCTTGGCGCTTTTTTCTGGTTTTAAATTCTATTTAAAACACACGCAACTGTAAGTAGCTTTTATAGTTTTATTTGTGACGCCGTTATTGTGTTACCGGGAAAGCGATATAAAAACAGTACGTTGTACGTAGCAAAGAGTAAACGGAGTATTGCTACAATAATTTTCGTAGCGGGATCAACGGTGCGATTACTACGATAGTTTAACACAACAGAGGGAGAAATTTAATTACGTAGGAATTATGAAACGGTACTCCTGTAATGAACGGAACTAAAACAAAAAGAAAAGAAAACTTATCAGTTTAACATAAATATATATACATACATATATGCACTTGGTATACGTCATCTTTATGTTATGTTATTTATTATATTTATTCTTGCACGATTAATAGAGTTAGTTATTATAAGTTTTGCTGTTCAGTGTATACACCTTTGGTACATACACTGAATCTGATCTACGCGATGAAATTTCTTATCGTCAATGGTTTGATTGGTAGTAAGAGTTTTACCACAAATAAAACACCAAGCCTTAGATCAAAAAAATGTCTTTTTTATTCCATATACGTTTGCTAACATGTTAGCTTGACTTTATACTTGTGTCACAGATTATTATAAGTTTTGCTGTTCAGTGTATACACCTTTGGTACATACACGGAATCTGATCTACGCGATGAAATTTCTTATCGTCAATGGTTTGATTGGTAGTAAGAGTTTTACCACAAATAAAACACCAAGCCTTAGATCAAAAAAATGTCTTTTTTATTCCATATACGTTTGCTAACATGTTAGCTTGACTTTATACTTGTGTCACAGATTATTATAAGTTTTGCTGTTCAGTGTATACACCTTTGGTACATACACTGAATCTGATCTACGCGATGAAATTTCTTATCGTCAATGGTTTGATTGGTAGTAAGAGTTTTACCACAAATAAAACACCAAGCCTTAGATCAAAAAAATGTCTTTTTTATTCCATATACGTTTGCTAACATGTTAGCTTGACTTTATACTTGTGTCACAGATTATTATAAGTTTTGCTGTTCAGTGTATACACCTTTGGTACATACACTGAATCTGATCTACGCGATGAAATTTCTTATCGTCAATGGTTTGATTGGTAGTAAGAGTTTTACCACAAATAAAACACCAAGCCTTAGATCAAAAAAATGTCTTTTTTATTCCATATACGTTTGCTAACATGTTAGCTTGACTTTATACTTGTGTCACAGATTATTATAAGTTTTGCTGTTCAGTGTATACACCTTTGGTACATACACTGAATCTGATCTACGCGATGAAATTTCTTATCGTCAATGGTTTGATTGGTAGTAAGAGTTTTACCACAAATAAAACACCAAGCCTTAGATCAAAAAAATGTCTTTTTTATTCCATATACGTTTGCTAACATGTTAGCTTGACTTTATACTTGTGTCACAGATTATTATAAGTTTTGCTGTTCAGTGTATACACCTTTGGTACATAGGTTAGTTATATTTTTTTTTATATTTCGCTTATTTTTACCTTAAATGTTAATTTATTAGTTGCGTCTCGAGACCACAATAGTGTTTTGAAATTATTCAAATAAAATATTATTAGTTTTAAGTTTGCATGGTAGATCTATTAAAAAATTTAGTTATGAATGTATAAGCTATATAAAAAGTAAAAAAAAAAAAATTAGTTGTTAATTTAATAAAAACAAATATATATATTTTTAGTCGATAGTTGGATCACATTATGATGTTTCGATCATATGTGTATATTGTGTATTTAATGCATGAATAAATATAATCAATTGCTAATCAAAATATATGATCAAATACTTGACAATAGTTCCTTCGTTTTTTAATAGTTTTAACTTCTAAGCGTCTAGGTGGAATGATTTGTTTTTAGGGTTCCGTACTTTAAAAAAGTAAAAACGGTACCCTATTGGTGAGACTTCGGTGTCCGTCCGAATTTCTACATAATCAATTTACTCACAAACTATAAGTGCTATCAACTTGAAATTTTCTACAGTTTTTAAACGTGATTTTCCACGCCTACTGATAACAAAAAAATTCAAATATTTGTTTTAATCTATATTTTATGAACATAGATAAGGAGATAGTCAAACAAAAGTTTTTTGTAAGGAATCGAGTTTGGTCTAGAAAAATCGAGAAAGTTCAAAATATTTCAAAAAAAAATTTCAATGATTTTTCGACTGCTTAGTTTTTTTGATATTGCCATAAACGGATATTGTCTTTCCTGTCCCCCCCCTTTAACTTCGAACATTAGAAAAGAAAAAATTTGAAAAAATTCATGGTTATGGTCAATGTTGTAAAGATTGAATCAAAACTATAGCGGTCGGGTCATCATTTGAAATGTGATTCTGAGGGGGTTGAGAGTGGAAATTTTGAAAAAAAATTATTTTTGACCTCAGTGAGTGGGATGTCATATGAAAGGTGATTTTTTTTCTAGTCCAAGCCAATTTTTTTTGCAATTTTTAAAAGCGCAGTTTTTGAGTTATGTTAAAAAATGTGACAAAAATTTCCTGTCCCCCCCTCTTAACTTCGAACATTACAAAAGAAAAAATTTGAAAAAATTCATAATTATGGTCAATGTGGTAAAGATTGAATCAAAACTATAGCAGTCGGCTCATCATTTCAAATGTGATTCTGAGGAGGTTGAGAGTGGAAATATTGAAGAAAAATTATTTATGACCATGTTGAGTGGGGTGTCATATGAAAGGTGATTTTTTTCAAGTATAAATCAATTTTTTTTGCAATTTTCAAAAGCGAAGTTTTTGAGTTATGTTAAAAAATGTGACAAAAATTTCCTGTCCCCCCCTCTTAACTTCGAACTTTACAAAAGAAAAAATTTGAAAAAATTCATGGTTATGGAAAATGTTGTAAAGATTGAATGAAAACTATAGCGGTCAGCTCATCATTTCAAATGTTATCTTGAGGGGGTTGAGGGTGGAAATTTTGAAAAAAAAATATTTTTAACCAAGTCGATTGGGGTGTCATATGAAAGATTGATTTTTTTCTAGTCCAAAACAATTTTTTATGTAATTTTAAAAAGTGCAGTTTTTGAGTTATGTAAAAAAATGTGAAAAAAATTTCCTGTCCCCCCCCCCTTAACTTCGAACATTACAAAAGAAAAAATTTGGAAAAATTCAAGGTTATGGGAAATGTTGTAAAGATTGAATGAAAACTATAGCGGTTGGCTCATCATTTCTAATGTTATTTTGATGGGGTTGAGGGTGGAAATTTTGAAAAAAAATTTTTTTTGACCTTGTTGAGTGGGGTATCATATGAAAGGTTGATTTTGTTCTAGTCCAAAACAATTTTTTATGTAATTTTCAAAAGCGCAGTTTTTGAGTTATATTAACAAATGTGAAAAAAAATTCCTGTCCTCCCCCTTAACTTCGAACATTACAAAAGAAAAATATTTGAAAATATTCATGGTTATGGGCAATGTTGTAAAGATTGAATGAAAACTATAGCGGTCGGATCATCATTTCAAATGTTATTTTGAGGGGGTTGAGAGTGGAAATTTTGACAAAAAATAATTTTTGACCCCCACTCGGCATATGAAAGGTGAATTTTTTTCTAGTCCAAAACAATTTTTTTGTAGTTTTCGTTTTTTTCGGTTTTGATTCATTTGATTAAAATTCTAAAATTGTGTTTTGTGAAGGACTATTCACGTAAAATAATCATAGAAGAGGATAAATTTTACTACGTTGTAGGAAATGTATATTATAGTAAATATTGAGAGAAACGAAGTAAAGAAATGAACAAACAAGATCAGATTAGATCAACACAGTTTAACAAGTCAGATGAACTAAACTTCAGGCGAAAGGCGTTAGGTTGAAAAATTATGCAATAACATACCAGATACCTGTTTGCTATTCGATAGATTATCATTTAATATGGTTGCATTGCAAATGTTCTCTGTGAAGTTGATCACTAATTACAAACATTTTTAAAATTTTTGAACTATTGAACTACTGTTGAACTAGAAAATTGTTACAGTCAAGTTAATCGAGGTTGGGGATCTGTTCTTTTCGTTAAGTCTGATACAGTACCACCAGTGCAGAAAAATAGTAGCCACCATCACTTTGAGTTTAGCTCTGCTGGCAGTCATTGTGAATGTTCAACTAGCTGAAGTACAAATCCTGTTGGTATACTATACCGATCTCCCCAATGTTCAGTAGACAAATCACTCGACTGTGTTAACTCGTTGGAAATAATTTGACGACACTTTTTCTCCGTTTTTTCCGTTGGTTTCAATAAAAATCCTCAAAACTGGCTCTCAAACTATTTTCTACAAAAAAATTTACAAAGAAAAATTCATGAACCAACAACAGTTGAGGCTACCACAATTGATAATGTATTTTCCAATATAAATAATTTAGAAGCTGGCGTTATTGAAGCTTTCTTTAGCCACCATAAACAGCTTTGGGTAAGATTCAACCCAACTTGAAACTATACTTACAAAAACTGTTTTTTTCTCATATTATATACACGGAACCCTCAGCGAGCGAATTATGTTCGCACTTGCCTGACTTTTTTTACATCATGGTATTATTCTAACCAGTGATAAAGGAATTATAATGAGTGAATAGTTTTTCTGCAGGTTAAGTGATTTAAGGTTTATCGGAGCTCCATTCAAATCTGGGATTTCATCTAATGAAAGAAATTATTTTAGGTTTGGGAGGGTATGATCAGAATGATCGCTAAGATCTGATCATTCAGGTAACTGGATGTTCAAAGTATGTTATGGTATCTTCACTTTATAGTTTCTTCCTGTTTTTTTTTGTAAATTTTTTTTTGATAGCCTACAAAATTAGCAGTACATACAAGCTCAGAATGGTAGTGGTGGAAAATCCCGACCCAGAGGCTGATATCTAGCTGGCAATTGTACTGCCCACCACATTGTCTATCTGAGATTCTGTTAATGCTGGTAGTTCAAATGCAGCGTTTCAATCTAAAGTTTTCATCTAGTTGGAATTCCAACATTGTATGTTGGAACTATCTGAATTACCGAGCGTTACATTCTTTTGAAGACTTATTGCGGATTCGCTTTACTTCTATCCACTTAGTGAAGTAATCAACAATAACTAGATGATATTCATTGCAAAACTCTAAAATATCGCACGCAATTTTTTGAAACGGTAGTAAGGGAACTTCATGAGATAATAATGAATCATTAGTGTTACTTGACCGAAATTTTTGACAAATGTCACAGCAGCTAATTAAATTTTCTATATCATCATTTATTCCGGGCCAATAAACAATGTCTTTTGCTCTCTTTTTGGTTTTGACTATCCCCAAATGGGATTCATGAATTAGGGTAAGCATCATACTTCTTAGAGAGCTGGGAACAATTATTTTGTAATCCAGAAATACAATACCATTCTCAACGAATATGCTATCTCTCATTTTATAATAAAATTTTACCTCCTCTTTTATTTTGGTTTTATGAACTGGCCAGCCTTTTTCATAATATCCCAATAAAATTTTTAAAACAGGGTCGTTTAAAGTCTCCTCTTGAAACAATTTTTTCTTGGCATCACTGACATTGCTAGATAAAACAGAATCAGTAAAGCTCAAATCTTCTTCTTCGATTCCAGTTTCTAGAAAATATCTAGATAAATAGTCTGCAATATGCAGGTATTTCCCAGGCATATATTGTAATTGAATGTCATAATTCATTAATCTTAGTCTCATTCTTTGAAGTTTGTTTGAGGCTATTTTGTGCAAATCTTTTTTCATAATAGAAACTAACGGTTTGTGATCACTATGTACAATTGCACTCCGTCCATACAAATAAAAATGAAATTTTTTGCAGGCAAAGGTTACAGCTAGAAACTCTTTTTCAATTTGAGCGTACCGTTTTTCTGTTTCTGACAAACTTCTTGATGCATAGGAAATAGGTTTGCCCATTTGCATAAGGCAACACCCCAAACCATATTGGGAAGCATCGGTTTGTATTTCAATTCCTTTTTCAGGATCAAATGATTGAAGTGCAGAAGCTTCAGATATAGTATTTTTTATTAACTCTACTGCATCTGAATGAGAAGGTGTCCAAGAAAATATTACGTCTCTTTTTAGTAATTCTCTTAAGGGAGTTGTTAAATCCGCAAGTTTTGGGACAAAATGTCTTACATAATTAATTACACCCAAAAACTTTTGAAGCTGCTTTTTGGTCGATGGGTTTTTGAGATTTTGAATTGCTTTTATTCTATCATGATCTAACTTTATTCCATCTTTCGAAAAAATATGACCAAAATAATGTACTTCTGAGAGCATGTATTGAAGTTTTTCAGGGTTAAATTTAACGTTTAACTTTTTGGCCCTCTCGATTACATTTAGCAAATTCTTATCATGTTCTTCAATCGTCCGACCTGTTACCAAAATGTCATCAACATAAACAACAGTACCGGACAGGTCACCAAAATTTTCCATATTGAAACTTTGAAATATTTCCGGAGCAGTACTGATGCCAAACGGTAGACGATTGAACTGATAAAATCCATAAGGAGTGCTAAATGAACAATATTTCTGAGAATTAGAATCTAATGGCACCTGCCAAAACCCATCCTTGAGGTCTAAGACCGTAAAGTATTTAGCTCCATTTATTTTCATAGCTATTTCCTCCATTGTAGGTATTAAAAAGTGCTGTTTTTTAATATATTTGTTTAGCTCGCGCGGATCCAAGCATAATCTCAATGAACCATTTTTTTTCTCTACAATAACCAAATTACTGACCCAGTCTCTTGGTTCATTTACCTTTTCAATTATATTCTTTTCCTCTAAACATCCTAATGAGTCACGCAATTTCTCCATTATCTTAATGGGCACCCTTCTTGGTGGTTTTATAGAGGGAATTGCGTTTTCATTAAGCTCTATTTTATATTCTCGCGGAAATTTTCCGAGACCATCAAACACGACATAATTTTCTTTAATAAATTTTTGTTTAGTTTTTTCCGGCAAATCACGATTTTTCAAATTAATACTGTTAGTTCTATTAATTAACCCTAGTTTAGCACAACCCTCTAATCCTAAAATAGGTACTAAATTTTCCCGAATTACAATAAATGGTTCCAAAACTATTTCATTTTTAACACAACACACCAGATAACACATACCTAAAGGATAAATTTTATGTCCACCATATGCCTCCAATATTGATGAAGTTTTTAAAATTTCAACATTTTTATCTATTTTTTCCAATAATGATTCCGGAATAATAGTCTAATAGTCTAATAGTCGAATAGTCTAATTTGAATTCCAGAAACGTATTATTTATCCTTATGTTTTCTGCCCAATATTTCTTCCTAAAACTATTAGAAAAATGATTAATATTATTTATAATTTTTATTGAATTAATAAACAAGTTATTATCGCCATCATTTTCTGAGTCATCATTTTTCAATATAACGGACCGAATATTTCTATAATTACATACACATGCAAAGTGGTGTAATTTTCCACAATTCATACATGTTTTTCCATAAGCTGGACAAAATCTAGGTGCATATTTAGTATTACAAAAACGGCAAAAGTTATTGTTATTTCGTTGAAAAAAATTATTGCGATTATTAGAAAATGATGATGATGACTGACTATTTCTATATGCATTTGGATTATTAGATCTTATTCTATTCTGAAAATTATTTTTGTTAACATTATTATTTGAAAAATTTTTTAAATTATTACTCTTTGAGTTAAAATTTGATTGTATACTATTTATTTGTTCTTGGTCACCACACATATTACCTTCAAATGAGTTTACCACTGTGTTGATTGATAACGCCACTTCGCCAACAGATGTTTTTTTCACCGTTATTTCTGCTGTTTTACAAATTTCTACTGCTTTTGCGTAGTTTAAACTATCAGATTTAATAAGTTTTTCCCGAATTTGACTACTCCGAATCCCCATCACGATTCTATCTCTTAGCGCTTTATCTTTATTATCAAACTCACATGAATTCGCCAACTTTTTTATATCCAACAAAAAATGCTCAAAAGATTCTCCCTCTTTCTGATCTCTATTATAAAAGTTAACACGTTCCAAAACTTCATTTTTCTTAGGCAAACAATACTGCGCAAAAGCTTCCTTCACTGCTTTGATAGTAACTGGCTCTTCAATTGTAAAAGTGTGATAAAGTTCTAGAGCCTCTTCACCTATGGCATTTAAAAATGTGGCGACTTTCACATTTTCATCTTTAGACTTTGATACATTAGCTGCTACCTCAAATACATCATACGACCGCAAAAATCTTCTCCAGTTTTCTGCCACGTTCCCTTCAAAACTTAAACTTGTAACTTTTTTAACATATTCCATCACCGCTATTTTATTCACTTTACAATTTTTCAATGGCCGACCGCGAAATTTTTTCACAAATTCTTTATATGATTTTTCAGCTTTGACTTTAATTTCTTTTTTAACTCCCATTAATATTTTAATAAAATAATATTCTTATTTAAATGACAACTGCGCCATGTTGCATTCTAGATTTTGAATGCTTTTATTTAATTTTAAAATACATAATTATTTATTTAGACATTTATATTAAATGCATTGTATATCATCAATAATGATTACTTCTAAAAATGTTGGAGATCAACTGCAACATTACCTTTGATTTTATAAAGACGAAATCTTGAATTTACATACACTTACAAACTACAATATTATATACATTGATTGATTTACAGCAATAGGATTATTAAATGTATAACAGATGATAATATACCAAATATAAACAAAATATTATTTACAGTGAAAGATGGCATGTAACATATGCTACAGTACCCATACCATAAATAACAACTACGTCATCGATGATGCTGACCCAAATAACTTAAAAAACAATTGACGATTGGAATCTAAAAAATCGCGCTGCTGGTGGCAGGTTTTGACGTTAGTGCGCGCATATAAGAATTTTACAGGAGAAGGTTTTTTTGGCAAAAAAATCGAATTTGGCATTCGAGGCAAATATAAAATTTTAATAAGAGAGATTTTAATAATATTTATAATTTTATAATATTTCAAAATACAATAACTCACTAAAAATAAACAAGCAAACCTTAAACTTCAAGAATAATAAATTGGATTAGTGAAATTTATGGTTAAAAATGCAAAACTTCAATATTTTAGATAGATGTTTATTGCACATACATAATTTTTTAGCGATAGAACAAAAATTTTGAATTTTAGTTAGATTTCATATAAAAATCTACCTATTGCAATGGGCTTCATCTCGGAATTTCGGAAAAATTTTAGTGCCAAACGACTATGAATGATAAGCGGAGACGGAAAAACAAAAAAAAAAATTTATATATATACATATATATATATATATATATATATATATATATATATATATATATATATATATATATATATATATATATATATATATATATATATATATATATATATATACATATATATATATATATATATATATATATATATATATATATATATATATATATATATATATATATATATATATATATATATATATATATATATATATATATAAATATATATATATATATATATATATATATATATAAATATATATATATATATATATAAATGTAGAATCAAACCACCAACCTACGAATGTAAAGTCAAACCATAAACGTGCGACTGTACAATATCCTGGAGAGAACAACCGAAACCAGTTCCATGAAGATTGGAAGGAGAAATATCATAATTAAATTTTAGTATAAATGCAATGTAATTTATCATTATTATCATTATTCGATTACATATTTCAAAAGTATCAGTGTCTTAAAATTAAAATAAACTAGTGCCTGAAAATCAAATTCGCTATTGTTTTAATAAAGGTGTTCTCCAGCAATCAAATCTCCGTTGGATACCTGGACATCCTACAAATTGGGGGCTCAACCGATTGCCAACAACCATCGAGGAAAAATTGTTGGTAAAACACCAACAAGCGTAAGAACAATTTTTCTTTCCTAAGTGATTGTGTTGTGTATTATTAGAACGCATTGTCTGTTAAAACAAAAACAGTATTAAATTAAATGAACAAATGTTTTTTTGTGTGATTATAAAATTTGTGATAAGAATAACAAAATAAAACGGTATTTGAATTAACAAAACCAATTTTTGCTGTTGTGTCTGTGACGAAGGGAATCCCAGACACACTACCTTCGTGTCAAAAACTTATCATATCCCCTTCGTCGCAAGTTCTTGTTATTCCAGAAAATTTAATTTGTTAATTTCGATGTCTTATGACATCCTATCTATTCTCAACACATTTTCCCATGTTTCGGTTTTGCAAATTATTCAAAACAGCATTTAAATTATATTAAAATTTTCCCATGTTTCAGTTTTGCAAATTATGTAAAACATAATTTATGTTAAAATACTCATTCACTTAAGTGTTAATCAAATTTCACTTAAGTTAATTCTTGTTTTTTTATTCCCAACGTCTTTTTAGTTTTCTGGAATTTTTTGTTTTTTCTGTCGACTAAGAGCATTTTTATAAAAAGCTCATATTAAACCGAGGTTTCGAGCAAAGCCAGAAAATCGTTGGTCGGGACTCGAAAAGTGGCACTGGACTCGGATAGTCATAGTCGTGTTTTGGTTTATCTTTCTTTCGTTCTTGTTTTTTTTGGTTTTGGTATAGTTATAGTTGTCATTTTTGGTTTCATTTCTTTAGAATTTATTTTTTTTTGTGGAGAATAAGTGAAAATAATAATTAAAGCAAACCACTAGTTCAATTGTTTTGTTCAATGTTAAATATTTAAGTGAAAATAATAATTAACGCAAACTACTAGTTTTATTGTTTTGTTCTATGTTAAATATTTAAGTGAAAATAATAATTAGAGCAAACTACTAGTTAAATTGATTTTGCTGTATGTTTAATGTAATACTGGATAATAATATTTATCGGTAAAAGTTTTGCTGGTTTAATTTAATAAAGATTTAAGTGAAAACGTAAATAATAATTAGAGCAAACTACTAGTTAAATTGATTTTGCTGTATGTTTAATGTAATACTGGATAATAATATTTATCGGTAAAAGTTTTGCTGGTTTAATTTAATAAAGATTTAAGTGAAAACGAAAATAATAATTAGAGCAAACTACTAGTTAAATTGATTTTGCTGTATGTTTAATGTAATACTGGATAATAATATTTATCGGTAAAAGTTTTGCTGGTTTAATTTAATAAAGACTTAAGTGAAAACGAAAATAATAATTAGAACAAACTACTAGTTAAATTGATTTTGCTCTATGTTTAATGTAATACTGGATAATAATATTTATCGGTAAAAGTTTTGCTGGTTTAATTTAATAAAGATTTAAGTGAAAACGAAAATAATAATTAGAGCAAACTACTAGTTAAATTGATTTAGCTCTATGTTTTATGTAACAAATACTGAATAATAATGTTTATCTGTAAAAGTTTTGCTGGTTTAATTTAATAAAGATTTAAGTGAAAATAATAAGGAGAGCAAACTACTAGTTAAATTACTGAAGAATGAGAACAAACTGCAGGATTCCAAAAGGTAAGGCAATCTTATCACTTAGTTACTTTTAATTGTTTTGATGGTTGAAGCAGAAACCAATTATTTAATTTGTTTTTGGTTGTTCTTGTTTTTTTAAATGGCAGTGGTGTTACTTGATCCTCTTCTCGGTAGTGACACCCATTTTTAACTTTTTCCACTTTCAAGTAATTTTAAAAATGTAGATTCACCACGAGTGCAATGCATTCCACAAAGAAATGAACGGGTGAAAATATGGTTTATTGGATTTGACGGTAAGTAGGGATGGTAGTCTCATTATAATCTCGTATATGTTGTTCTATATTGATACCGCTTACTCCAAGGACCACCTAGTTACCGGACAACCCACGACCAAATACACGTCTGAGCCAAGTCGAAAAAGCGGATCCGGGTACTAACTAGGTGGACAAAATCTATAACGTTAGTTAGTGCAATCTTTGCTTCCATCTGGTGGTCATGGGTTGCACTGCTAATCGTTACAGTGGCGCCCAAGTAAAGCTCAATTATTCATGATCCGAACGAACGGGAGGATCATGTGTCTAACCCGTAGGTCTGTTGACGGGGTTCTCCATCATACCTGAATGTCATCCAAAAATACACTTTCAAGTGGGATGATCAACGTGTATGGTGGATTGTGTTCTAATATATCTAGAGTGTTCTAAGTTCTTGATGATGCCAGCGGATCAGCTGATCACTGTGTTTGTTGGAATCGTCGAACTGGGAGCACTATTTTTTTTGTTTCGGTTTTTTTTTTCTGAGGACAGCGTGGTTCTCCAGTTGTTGAATAGCTTCGAGATGCTTCATCGCGGACATAATCAGCGTAAAGTTTTGTTTTTTGGGTTTGTGTTTTTGGTTTTAGGTTAAGGTTATTTATTGGCCGTTGAACGAGTTTGCTAGGCTTGTAACGCGGTAATAAATAATCTAATCGACGGATTATTTTATAAAAATTTACTAACTTATAATTAAAAAATATCCACACATTTTCTGTTGTGATTGTTTAACGTAATTTATTCGCCTAAATGTTTGCTTAAATTTGCTTTTGTTGTATTTTAAATTCATTGATATAATGTTGATTAATAAAGTTAAAACCTATTATTTAAATTTTAAATCGATTAACGTTTGTTGTGTTTTTTTTGTAAGAGAACTAATTTTAATTTGATTTATATAAATTTTCTGATTTCTTTTGAATAAATATTAAAATTTCTTTATTAGTAAATAATATTGTAAAACCAATTGTAAAACCTAGATTTAGAAAAAAAGAAAGAAAAATGAAAATTGAACAACAAACCATTTAAAATTAAAACAAAAAGAAAAAAACTATAATCAAATGATTCATCGCTCATCAATTAATATCAAAAACTGCTATTTTTTGGATATTTTATACTTGTTTGCGAGTAAATGTTTCAAGAAAATAAACAAAAACAACCAACAGATGGTGTAACTAGGTGGTGCTCTGTTTAAGCGAGATGTTATCAGAAGTTGAAAGATCGAACTAAGAAATAATAGTTGGCCGTAGTTATGTTTATAAACTCTACTTTGGGAAGTTTGGAAGTCGTTGAGGTAATCTATCACTTTGAATGGGAAGTTGAAGAAATAGTTAAAGTTAAAACCGACATATGCCTGTACAACGAAAATAGCTCAAGTTGTCAAAGTGGCCAACTAACAAAAAATAAACAATCGAGGGGAAATTTATTACAAAAAAATATTATGTTGATGGATGGAGAAATATGGGTATATATAGCTGATAAAAGTTACCGATCAGTCTATTCGTTTTAGGCGTTCACCAGCAACAGTTTATTCGTTTTGGGCGTTGAACTGCAACACATCAAATTTGGCTGCAATATATTTTGAGAAATATTTTTGAAGAGAAGAAAAAACTACATGAAGAACGACGCATGCCGCATCAACATTATAAGTATTTGCTTATATTATTTTTATATATTTGTGTTTTAATTTATCAAAATAATTTATTTATTTATTTGTGATTAATAGATTTTGTTTTGTCTGTTTAAATTATTAATTAATTTTAAATTAATTTGTGAATCTTAAGAAATTATAGTTGATTAAATTGGGAAAATAATTGTTGAAATTTAATTTATTTTGTTTTTCTTTTTTAATTGTGTTTGTGTGTTTTTTAGATAGTGCTGTTTTGTGTTGTGCTTAAAGAAAAAAAGTTAAAGAAACCGCTTCGTCAGAGCATATTTGACAAAGGCCCGTCCCACCTATAAAAATAAATATAGCGCTGCGTGGAAAGTGACGTTACATTTTGGCATCCCATGTGTGGACATATCCAGAGAAAACAACAGCTTTGTCAACCTAGTTCTGATAAAATAGTTTCTTTTATGTTAATTGTTTGTGTTGAAATTCAAAAAAATTGTGTTTTTGGTGAGGTTAAATATTATATTTTTGTGGATTGGAAATTTGTGTTGTCTTAAGTGTTTTATTGTTTAATATTTGTTCTGGTGAAAATTTAGGACAATTTAAAAAAATAAAATAAAAAGAAAATGTTTATGTAATAATTATAATAATTGTGAATTGTGTTATTTTGGTGACGGAATATTTTTTTGGATAGTTAAATTTGTGCTAAGTGTTTTATTGTTAAAACTGAGTTTCGAGAAAATTATTGAGAATTTAAAAATAAAAAGAAAAGGAAATTTGTGTAATATATGTAAAATTGTGGTTGTTTTGGTGATTAGTTAAATAATATTTTTTGTTGTGGTGTAAATTGTAAAACAATAATCGTTACGAGTATTATAAAAAAAAATAAGGTTATTTTCGTAACTTAATAATAATTGTGAAATTAATACATATAATTACAAATTCTGAGTCTGTGTAAAATAATTTCTTGCTGTGATTTCTAAGTCAAAAAAATGTTTTGACAATACTGTGGAACGCTGATATTGACTTCTAGAATGCTGATAATTTACAAGGTACATTTTATAAATTACAATTTTTTTTTGACAAATGAATAAAATAAATAACTTTTCTTTAAAATAAAATTCTGCGGTAGTTATTTTTTTATAGTAATTAATTTTATTTTCTAATACTGCGTGATATTTCCAATATTTTGTGCGCTGTGCTTTTTTGAATTTTTTTTGAAAAAAAAATATATTTGACTAGGTTTTGGTTGTTTACAAGTAACTTTAATATATTTGGTTTTTCTCTGAGTGTTTTTGACCTCTTTTAATATGTCGAATTTAAACGGGTTTGTCTATGAGCCAATGCATCTAAGTGAGGAAGAAAGAAAACATGAGTTGTTGATTAGAGGAATTACAGGATTAACGACAGCCAGAGCTGAAACAGCCGCGTTAAGAAATATTTTAGCAAAAAACGACACAATTTTGAATACCAGGTTTCTCACACATTCCACCAAATCTATAGAAGAATTAGACAGAGGTAGGAAGATGTTAGTAGTACTAACAGATGAACTGTCAATAGCGGAAGCAAAAAACGATAGGCTATTATTAGAAGTTGTTAGGTCAAGAGTTGGTTTGTGGGTCAATCGCATTTCACGAATCGAGGATAACACTTTGATAGGCCTTGAAAATGTACTGGATGGACTTAAAAATCTGTTCACGCAAGCAATGACTCAGTTGAGTGGAGGTGAATCCATTGAAAATACAATCCCCCCAATTTCTTCCGTTGAATCCAGTTTAAGTATTCGTTCGGCTCTTGAAAGAGAAAAGCAACAAAACTTGGGTTATGAAGATCTCTCGAAGCAAATGAGACAAACAAGTCTAGGGAGAGGTAGAGGTAGGCGCAATCCAAACATATCTCTTTTAGTCAAGGAAAACCATCCACTTGACAATATAGGCGAAGTATTCAGCAATCGTAGGAATTCTTCATTAAGACGTAGCCTTCCTGCGGATTGTAACGAAAATATAGTTGAGAATGACGAACTTTACAACCGATTCGGACATACTGGTTCTGGATCACCAAATACATCTAATTCTACTGGAGCTAAGTGTGTTTTTAAATGGAATATTCGGTTCAGTGGTGATGGACAAGGTCTTTCGTTGAACGAGTTTTTGACTAGGGTCGATGTTTATGCACGTGGTGAACTGGTAAACAGAGAAACACTTCTTAAAAATATTCATCATCTTTTAACAAACAAGGCAGAACGATGGTATTGGAGTAGTGTTAATTCATTTAACACTTGGGTTGAGTTTATTAGAAGCATTAAAAGTGAATTCCTTCCTCGGAATTATGATTTTATGTTAAAAGAAGAGATTCTTAATCGACTGCAGGGCCGTACGGAAACTTTTACGAATTTCATAACTGATCTTAAGATATTATTCAGTAGGGCGTACCCTGTATTGGACGAAGCGTTTAAAGTTTACGTAGTGCAAAAGAATATGTTGCCACAGTACAGCTACAATCTAGCTATGACAGGTGCAACAACTATAGAAGACATCACGAGTCTATGTAAACGAATAGATGAGGTAAAAATGCTTGCGGAACGTCGATCATATATGTCACAATTACCTCAATCCGTTATGGTTGAGCCATCTTACACATATAATTCAAACCGGCAAGAATCTCATTTTAGAAAACCAATGCGTCACGGAATGGTTGATTGTTTTAATTTAGAGGTAGAAAGGGAATTTCAATACCAAGGAAAATGTGCAGATCATAAGAGTTTTTCTCAGGGTGATCAAGTAAATTCGGAAAATACCACAGAACAGCAACCAACTTATCGGGAAAACATTACGTCTAATTGTGTATGCGCTTTCGATGTTAACCGAAACCCAAAGCTTTTAAGTACCAAACAAAACCTTGGACTTCAAAACTCAAACGGAAAACTCCTGTGTTGGAATTGTTGCGAGCATGGTCACTCCTACAGAAGTTGTGAAAAACCACAACAACAACTTTTTTGCTTTAATTGTGGAAATCCAGGTAAAACAGTTAAAACTTGTGGAAAACATCCAATTTTCAAGATAGGGTATAATAATCCGACAAGTCAAAAAACCGCTTCTAAAGGGCTAAATATTAAATTTAATAGTTCGGGAAACGACGTAGGGGAAGATCGAAAAAGTGGTGCCAGCGAACTTCCGACAACATCCAGGCACAAAACTGTTTGCGAACCGTTGAATGTGTTAGACAGCCAAAATTAAATTTAGAAATTTTATCGTCCACTATTAATTTAGATAAGGATAAAAGACCATATTTGAAAGTTGAGATTTTAGGCAATAAATTAAAGGGTTTAATGGATTCTGGTGCCAGCTGCACCATTCTTGGACTTGGAGGTCTTGAGCTAATAAAAAAATTAAAGTTAGAACAACAACCAATTTCAACAGCTATTAGAACTGTAGATGGAACCGTTCATCCTGCCGTATGTAAGGTCGATATACCATTTCAAGCATTGAACATGACAAAGGTTGTGTCTACATTTGTTATTCCTTCCCTTCCAAAAACCTTAATACTAGGAATAGATTTTTGGGAGCACTTTGGGATCAAACGAAAGCTCTGTGACATAGTAGAAAACTGCAGTTCAATTCAATACGAAAGAAATGAAAACAATGCACACTTAGATCCAATGCAAGTAAAATATCTTGACGCTACCATAAAAAAGTTCAAAGTTTCGGACACAAATACAATTGGGTGTACCAGTTTACACACACATGTTATAGACACAGGCGATGCTAAACCAATTGTAAAGCTAGCATATCCATTATCACCATATCTGCAAAAAGAAGTAGATGCTGAACTAGACCGTATACTCAAATTGGATGTTATAGAAGTTACACAGAGTGAATGGGCGAATCCAATGGTGTGTGTAAGAAAAGCATCTGGGAAAGTTAGATTATGTCTTGATGCTCGAGCACTTAACCAAATAACTGTTAAAGATGCTTACCCACTACCACATATTGGAAGTATTTTAGCGCAAATTCAATCCTCGAAATTTATGTCTACCATAGATCTTTCTGATGCTTTTTGGCAGGTTCCACTCCACCCTTCATCACGTCCAAAAACGGCCTTTATTGTTCCTGGTAGAGGACATTTCATGTTTAAACGTATGCCATTTGGGTTGTGCAATAGTGCACAAACTATGTGTCGTGTTTTAGAAAAATGTTTGAGACACGATTTGGAACCTGAAGTATTCGTCTACATAGATGATATAATAATTACAACAAGTACTTTTGAGAGACATTTACAATTGCTTGCAGAAATAGCTGAGAGATTAGAAGCCGCGAATCTAACGATAAGCTTGGAAAAATCAAACTTTTGTGTTAGGGAAATCAGGTACCTAGGATATGTAATGGACGAAAATGGGCTTTCTCCAGACCCTGAAAAAATTTTACCAATTTTAAACATACCACATCCAAGAAATGTGAAAGATGTCAGAAGATTGTTAGGAATGGCCAATTGGTATCGTAGATTTATAAAAGATTTTTCTATGATAACTGCACCGATAACCGATTTACTAAAGAAAGGTCAAACCAAATTTTTGTGGACAGATGAAGCTCAAACCTCACTAATAAAATTAAAAACTGCTTTGGTATCTGCTCCTGTTTTGATTACACCAGATTTCAAAAAGAAATTTACCATCCAATGTGATGCATCCGAATTGGGTGTTGGAGCTATTTTGACTCAAGGAGAAGGTGAAAATGAAGGTGTAATAGCTTATTTTTCTGAGAAATTGAGTCCCACTGAGCGAAAATATTCCGCGACGGAAAGAGAATGTTTGGCAGTCGTCCGATCTATTTACAAATTCCGATCGTATGTCGAAGGTACCAAATTTTTTGTGATATCAGATCACGCTTCACTACGTTGGCTGTTGAATCTGAAAGATCCCACATCTAAATTAGCTCGTTGGTCATTAAAATTACAGGCGTTTGATTTTGAAATCATCCATAGGAAGGGTAAATTAAATGTCGTGGCTGATGCATTGTCTAGGTTAATGGAGGTTGATGAAATCACTATACAAGATACAGATGAAACTTACAATTCACTCAGAAAAAGTATCATACAAGATCCCGAAAAATACCCCAACTTTCATATAAAAGATAGTCATATCTTTAAATTGTGTAGTAAAAATACCAACGCAGAAAGCAGATGGAAATGTTATGTTCCCAAAGACCAACAAATTAAGCTTTTGCAACTATACCATGATAGTCCATTGGGAGGTCATTTGGGAGTATCGAAAACATTTAAGAAAATTCAACAAAAATACTACTGGCCACGTCTATATCGCGAAGTAAAGGAATATGTTAGTCAATGTGATGAATGTCAGGTCAACAAACATTCGAACATTTGTACCAAGGCACCAATGGGAACTCAAAAAGAGGTAAATAATCCGTGGGAGGTCATATCAGTAGATTATATGGGACCATTTCCAAGGTCTAAATCAGGTAATCAGTATTTGTTAGCAATCGTAGATGCGTTTAGCAAATTTTGTATTTTAAAACCAACAAGAAAAGCGGAAACTAAATCACTGATCCAAATAATAGAGAATGAAGTTTTTCTTCTGTTTGGGGTACCAAGTACACTTATTTCTGACAATAGAAGCCAGTTTATTTCAAAAGAGTTTAGGAATTTTCTTAGCGAATATAAAGTAAAACATTGGTTAAATCCTGTTTACCATCCTCAAGTAAATCCAACGGAACGCATTAACCGAGTAATATTAGCTAGTGTTAGGTCATATATAAAGGATGATCAAAGAAATTGGGATAACAATATACCAAAAATTGCGTGTGCTATGCGAACTGCGGTGCATGACTCTACCAAGTATACACCTTATTTTATAAATTTTGGTAGAGAAATGGAATTAGGTAAGGATTTAGTGAGAGATGTATCATCGGATATTGAAGATGAAGAGAGTAGAAGGGCTAGATTGTGAAGAGCTAGAGAATTGGTAACTCATAACCTAAAGCAAGCTTATGAACGGTACTCAAAACATTACAATCTTCGCACAAGGCCATCTGAATTTTTGATAGGTGAAACTGTTTTGAGGAAGTCGTTTAAGAAGTCGAACCAAGCCGAGTGTTTCAACGCAAAATTGGCTCCGCAGTACATAAAAGCATCTGTAAAGAAGAAACTGGGACAAAGTACATACATCTTGGAAGATCTAGAAGGTAAATACTCAGCAAAATATCATGTTAGTGACATAAAGAAGTACATTAATTGAGAGCAGGATTTAAAAATAAAGCAAACCGATTAATTACTGTGTTTTAATGTGTTTTATGTTTATGCTTTGTGTTTTAATGTGTTTTATGTGTAAGCTATGTGTTTTAATGTGTTTTATGTGTAAGCTATGTGTTTTAATGTGTTTTATGTTTGAATTTTGTGTTTTAATGTGTTCTATGTTTAAGCTATGTGTTTCAATGTGTTTTGTGTTTGAATTTTGTGTTTTGACGTGTTTTGTAAGCGTATTTGTAATATAAAAAAAAATATATCTATTATTTCAGTTCACAATTTTTTATTTGTTCAGTCGTTCATTCTAAAATTACATAGTTAGAATAATTTGTTACAAAATTTTTTTTGTTACATGTTATTTTTTCACATACCATTTATTAAATTCTAGTGACAATTTTACAAACTGTGTGTTAGGATAGAATATAGATGTTTTGTACTATACTATAGTTCTTTTTCTTTTTAGTTTTTGTTGCATGCATACTTTCTGAAACTCAATAGGTGTTAGGTAGATTGATTCTTTGTTTTTTTTTTTGTTAGGATAATTATGTTAAGCTATCTACGGTTAAGGGTTTTTTAATCATAAAATTAGCTTAGTTGTTTAGGTGAGAGTGATCCTTGTACGAATTAGCAATATTCGTACAAGAAACAGTATATTGTTATATCTGCGTTACTTCAGTTTTTCCAATATACGATCACTTTCTCACTGTGTTGTTAGGATTGTAGTTTTATGTACATGAACTGTTGTGTTCATACATAATGATTTTGTTTTTGTTTTGTATAAGAATGATCCTTAATTCGGCGTCCCACGTCAGATTAAGAGACAGCATTCTGTTGTGTCTGTTTCATCACAGTTTTCTCAGAATGCGATAATCTTCTTATCAGTTGTATTTTGTTAGGTTTAGTTTCAGGTACATGAACTATGTTGTTCATGCACGCTGATTTTGTTTTGTATAAGAATGATCCTTAATTCGGCGTCCCACGTCCGATTAAGAGACAGGATTCTGTTGTGTCTGTTTCATCACAGTTTTCTCAGAATGCGATAATCTTCTTATCAGTTGTGTTTTGTTAGGTTTAGTTTCAGGTACATGAACTATATTGTTCATGCACGCTGATTTTGTTTTGTATAAGAATGATCCTTAATTCGGCGTCCCACGTCAGATTAAGAGACAGCATTCTGTTGTGTCTATTTCATCACAGTTTTCTCAGAATGCGATAATCTTCTTATCAGTTGTGTTTTGTCAGGTTTAGTTTCAGGTACATGAATTATGTTGTTCATGCACGCTGATTTTGTTTTCGTAAGGATGATCCTTAGTTTGGCGTTACAGTCAGATTAAGAGACAGCATTCTGTTGTGTCTGTTTCATCACAGTTTCTCAGAATGCGATAATCTTCTTATTAGTTGTGTTTTATTAGGTTTAGTTCCAGGTGCATGGACTGTTTTGTTCATGCATGTTGATAGTGTTTTCTGTAAGAACGATCCTTAATCCGGTGTCACTCGTCAGATTAAGAGACAGCATTCAGTTGTGTCTGTTTTATCACAGTTTCTCAGAATGCGATAATCTTCTTATTAGTTTGTTAGTTTTGGTTTTTGGTTAGCTTAAGTTTTGGGTGCTTGTTTCTACCTTAAAATAATTCATGTTATTTAATTTTGTCGAGAAAAATATAATGGCTAGATTAAGTCGCGGTCATGCAATGTTGATATAAATACCGTAAGTTTTTTTTTGAGTACGAGTCTGTGGTGTTGTTTTACATAGTTGTTTCGAGTTCCTAGTGGTTTTGGTGATACGGTAAACATACATTGCATGTGGACTTTTGAGAACATTTTCGATACTGTGGTTGTTATTTTTAGTTTTAGTTCTGGTTCTGGTTAACATCGAAAATGTTCTCAAAAATTCTACAAAAGGTGTGATGTAACGCGGTAATAAATAATCTAATCGACGGATTATTTTATAAAAATTTACTAACTTATAATTAAAAAATATCCACACATTTTCTGTTGTGATTGTTTAACGTAATTTATTCGCCTAAATGTTTGCTTAAATTTGCTTTTGTTGTATTTTAAATTCATTGATATAATGTTGATTAATAAAGTTAAAACCTATTATTTAAATTTTAAATCGATTAACGTTTGTTGTGTTTTTTTTGTAAGAGAACTAATTTTAATTTGATTTATATAAATTTTCTGATTTCTTTTGAATAAATATTAAAATTTCTTTATTAGTAAATAATATTGTAAAACCAATTGTAAAACCTAGATTTAGAAAAAAAGAAAGAAAAATGAAAATTGAACAACAAACCATTTAAAATTAAAACAAAAAGAAAAAAACTATAATCAAATGATTCATCGCTCATCAATTAATATCAAAAACTGCTATTTTTTGGATATTTTATACTTGTTTGCGAGTAAATGTTTCAAGAAAATAAACAAAAACAACCAACAGATGGTGTAACTAGGTGGTGCTCTGTTTAAGCGAGATGTTATCAGAAGTTGAAAGATCGAACTAAGAAATAATAGTTGGCCGTAGTTATGTTTATAAACTCTACTTTGGGAAGTTTGGAAGTCGTTGAGGTAATCTATCACTTTGAATGGGAAGTTGAAGAAATAGTTAAAGTTAAAACCGACATATGCCTGTACAACGAAAATAGCTCAAGTTGTCAAAGTGGCCAACTAACAAAAAATAAACAATCGAGGGGAAATTTATTACAAAAAAATATTATGTTGATGGATGGAGAAATATGGGTATATATAGCTGATAAAAGTTACCGATCAGTCTATTCGTTTTAGGCGTTCACCAGCAACAGTTTATTCGTTTTGGGCGTTGAACTGCAACACATCAAATTTGGCTGCAATATATTTTGAGAAATATTTGTGAAGAGAAGAAAAAACTACATGAAGAACGACGCATGCCGCATCAACATTATAAGTATTTGCTTATATTATTTTTATATATTTGTGTTTTAATTTATCAAAATAATTTATTTATTTATTTGTGATTAATAGATTTTGTTTTGTCTGTTTAAATTATTAATTAATTTTAAATTAATTTGTGAATCTTAAGAAATTATAGTTGATTAAATTGGGAAAATAATTGTTGAAATTTAATTTATTTTGTTTTTCTTTTTTAATTGTGTTTGTGTGTTTTTTAGATAGTGCTGTTTTGTGTTGTGCTTAAAGAAAAAAAAGTTAAAGAAACCGCTTCGTCAGAGCATATTTGACAAAGGCCCGTCCCACCTATAAAAATAAATATAGCGCTGCGTGGAAGGTGACGTTACAGGCTGTAAAACGTAGTTTTATCGCGGACACGTCCGGTTTGTGTTTTGTGTTTTGTTTTTTTATATAACAGCTGTAGTTTTGTGTCTGCTAGGTCAGTGAAACATCTCGAAGAGTTACTGTGCGCAAGAGGCTCTGCTGTGGCAGATTTTAATGTCGGTTGCCGTTGAACAGAGCATCTTGGGTTCATAAGTGGGTTCTCATCGATGTGGTCCAGCAGTACGGCTGCTTCCGCAGTACACGTAGACCACAGCTAAAAGCTGTTGCCCGTCATCGAGAGAAACCATCATTCCTGAACTCCGAATGCTCCTTCCCTATCCTACATTCCTTGGTCAAACCTTATATTCGACACTGGAGTGTGTTGTGTTTCGAATCGGGATTTCATTCGACATTCTTAATAAACTAAGCAATAAACAAACAAAGAAAAAAAAAACAAAACAAAAACGCAAATATTATCCATTCCCGACATTTCATCTAAATCAACGTTGTATAAAACTTTTTTTCAATCAGCTGTTGATAACAATAGAAATGAGAAAAGCTATTTTAATTAACGGAAATCGAAGATAATGAGAGTGAATCGAGTATGTAGATTTGTTATTTTTTTTGGTTATATAGAGGTTTTGCGAAAAAGTTTTTTGTTGAGATTTGGTTTTTGAGCATTAAAGCATACATGAAGTTGAATTAAAGTAATCCGAATGTTATTGTAAAGTCATAATTAAAATATTACAAGATAAAATTATTAAAAGTAATTGTAAAAGTAGTTATTAAAAATAGTAATATTTTTTAATTATATTTTATATTTTATATTATATTTTATTTTTTAATTATATTAAAAATAGTAATTAACGAATAAGTTGTGTTAAGTTTGTGTAAACCAATAAAGTTAATAAAGATTCAAGGCAAAGCAAACGGAAACAAACAAAATTTGTGTTTTCGTGATCAAACAAATACACAATGCTTGAGTGGTAGATGGGTTTTGAAACCACAGGTAATCAATATAATAAAGTATTGAATTCTGTGACACTGCAATTAGCACGGTGGGCTGTAGTAGTCAGTGGTGTTCAAATCAAGTGTGGTACAAATTGATTAAAGACAAAAAAAAGATATCCGGTAGTAAGACACAGAAAAATAACAGCAGCATAGAAACCTTGGGGTGCCGTTAACCTTACAAGCGCCAACGTGATCAAAGGAGAAAGAAAACAGCAGCACAGAAACCTTGAGGTGCCGGTAACCTTTCAAGCGCCAACGTGATCAAAGCTGAAAAAAAAACAAAAAACATCCTTGTGGAATCCAGAGTAACGCCGAGCAACGAATTGGAACAAAAAGAAGAACTATTTATAAATACTCAGATAAATAATTTTTATATCTATACTTTGAAGTTACTAATGTAAGTTTGGTTTTTTTTTTAACCGTTTCTTTTCCCTGAATTTTTTTTGTTGTTGTAAATATAACATATGTCAATGGAAATGTTATTGATGTTAGTGATTAACGTCGTGCAAAGTGACTCAATGTTAGAATAGGAAAAGATATGGATTGGAGTGTCGGGAACGGTAATGGCCTTCTGCCAACAGTGCGTTTATGTTCTTAATATAAATTTTACAACGATTTAGGCTCACCGTCGGGTCGGGGTGAAGATTTTTTTATATGTCTTATTGTTAAGAAAATTAAAATTTTATGTAATGAGCACAGGGGTCCAAAAGTATTCAATGTAAAAACTGCTATCTCCGGAATTAAGCAATGTTAACCCTGGATCATTACATATGGTGCCGATAACAAAGACCTTTCAAATAGTGATTGATTTAAAATAGAGATAGTTTAGTTAGTGAGAGTTGAAGTTTTCGCATGTATAACCTGTTTAAAAAAAAAAATAAATGAAAACGTGGTAGCTGGTAGTGTATGGAATAAAAAGGTTGCTGTTGCCAACCAACGGGCAACAATAACCGGTTATTAACAGTAAGTTGTTTGATCAAGTCAAAACAAAATATTCAGCTTTCACAGACTAAACTGGTTTGAAACTAATTTTTTTTGATTAACAGTTTGTTACTTTTTGTTTAATTAACTTTCTTGATTGTGGTTTTTTTGAATAATTTTTAATGATAATTCCCTAGAGCCATGGAATTTGCGGATTAGTGCATTGTTGCGATGAATGGCAATCCAAACTGAAAATGCAGGGTTAAGAGTGGTTTACCAACCTTCCCAGGACAGATTGGATTGTGTATTCATTGTAGTCGCGTGTTGATTCCTCAGTTGCATAGGCCCACCTTTCCAGGAAAATTATTTTTAGGGGTTTGGAAGTGTTGAGGAGGCTGGGGAACAATACTGGTTGGTTCAATGGGTCGTGTTGAGAGATCCTGCAGATCACAGGATGTTTTAGAAGCATAGCCTTCATGAATTAGCCAGCCTTTGTTTCATGTTGCATTTTCACCACTGTTTTTAGACTCTATCGTCTCCTTCCGAACCACCGACTTTCAGAGGTGATCCAGATCTGGAATGGTCCTTCTGGTTGAGAACATGCAAGTTGCAGTGGATCATGATCCACTGGCTTGACCAATTAGAGAGATCATTCGACATTTGTTTCATGTCTGGATGCATTTCATATTAACGTAATCTATATAAGATAATCTATCAAATCACTTTGAATTTTTCCATTTAAAGGAATTCAACCCACTTCGACTAACCTGAATCATAAGAACTCTCTAGCAGCACTGTATTAATGTCATTTTGTTCCTGACACTCCGACACTATCTCAATTGCTAAATATAACCTCAGTTGTAATTATAATATTATCTATTTTTTGTATTATATAAGCTTTTTATAGTTCCTTGGAACCAACTAAAATTAAATTTTTGCATTATTATAATTAATATAAGATTTTTCTCAATTGTAGATTACAAATAAGTTTGTTTTGGCTTAGAAGACCAAACTAGAAAAAAAAACATAATTTATAAAGAACAAAAATTACACAGTTTGGGAAAAGGGTAAGAAGTTTACATATTTGATTCAAATTTTTTTATATACTTCGATAACATTAATAAAGTTGCAACGTTACTGGTGTACATTGGGTTTGGATAATATAGCGATTTATAGAATTATAAAACAAATTTTAGAAACATTTTGTTATTTGTTTGGAATGAAATCAGAGTATTTTCGCGGCGTAAATTAAATAAATAACTTATTTCCTGAAAGCGAAGTAATTAAGTTACAACTAATTTTTGTCTACAATTTTGTTTTAAATTATTTTTAGTTTAAATTATTTGTCTACATATGCGTTAACTTATTAATCTTTGTGTTAAGTTTTATTTGTTATTTCTTGTTTTATCCGTATATATTTTGCGAAATGCCAAATTCAAATAATGAAAATGAAGTGCCAGGTAGTGCAGATGAATGTTCAATCTGCAGTGATCTGTTAAAATCAGCTCCCACTATTACGACACCATGTAAGCATGTATTTCACTTGAGCTGCATAACACAATGGGTGAAATCCCATCGCACCTGTTCGCTCTGTCGGAGCAAACTATCCTTAGATGACATACGAGTTAATACAGAAACCGATGTGTTCACTTCTACCGGGGCCACAAGAAAACCCTTTACTAGATCGGTAGCAGAAGAAGCAAGAAACAACCCTAAAAAGGGTTCCGCTTCAAAATCAGCAGCTGCACACTCACCAACAATGGGTGCCCAGATTAGAGACCACGATTCACCAAAAACTTCCAAGAGAACCCAAGAAGAAAGTACTCAGTTCCAGGCTAACCGAGAACGATTTCAACTACGGAGACAAACATTAGATGTCTTTGATGATCCCAGGGAAAATCAACCGCGTCAACCAATCTTACATACTGATTCCCCCGTTACTCCTCCTATCCCTAGACCTACGATAGCACGAGAATATGACTTTGCACCTAATCCATTTTCAATACATACGAATGCAAATAATGAAAAACATGCTAGTACAATAAAGAATTGGCATGTGACTTTTAGCGGCAGTCCAGATGGCTTGGACATAAATGAGTTCATATACCGTATTGGAGTATTGAATAATCTTTCTTTTCCGGGTAGCATTCGCGTACTAACAGCTCATGCTCACCTATTGTTCGTGGGAAAATCGAGCAACTGGTACTGGCGTTTTCACCACCGCAATCCTCTGTTTCAGTTGGAAGACTTATGCAACGCCGCGAGGATTGAATTCGGTGACAGAAACTCTGATGACGAACTACTAGATAAAATCCGTGCTCGCAAGCAACGAACGCATGAATCATTTGACGGGCTATTGAATGATATCCTTAAATTGTGTGATAAATTGTCTACCCCACTTAGTGATGAGATGTTGCTGAGCATAGTACTGAACAATTTGAAGATTGAAATTCGTAAAGAATTGTTATATGTTAATGTCACTTCGTTAGATCATTTACGCGATTTATGCCGAAAACGTGAGAAGCTCTGGTCATCCATACCCACTCTTCCTCGAAGTTATCCTCAACGTCCCGCCGTCTCAGAGGTCGTTGGAGATTACACTCCTGGAATACCCATCTACGATTCTGAGATCGACGCTCTGAGTAATTCATTGCATCATCTAAAAATGTCAAAAGCTGAACTCTTCGCTATCCAAGGTCTACCAGTTACACCTAAAAATATGTTAAATTGCTGGAATTGCAAACAGCAAGCTCATGGATTTCGCCAGTGTCAGCAAGCGTTAAGAAGATTTTGCTTCGGCTGTGGATTAGACAACGTGACCTATAATCAATGCAGCAAGTGCTGTTTAAACTTGAAGAGGGGTGTGACCAAGATTGGTTAGCACCCCAAACTTTAAACCTAACCCAATGTGATTCTGTGGTTACACCGAATCCATCTTCAGACATATCAAACGAACCTAAAGCAAATATCATAGAAGAACCGACGATAGAGGACACAGAGAAATACATGGCTCCTCAACAGATTATGATTTTAAAACGCGAATCATCTGATAAACCCAAAGAAAAAACCTCACAACATTTTTTAACACCTTTCGAAAGAATGAAAAATTACTCAAGGATACGATCTCAACTCGGAATAGAAGCATTAAATATATCGAAAAAACCTACTCGTTCCGCATTAAGGATGAATTCCTTTTGGAAAATACGTCGTTCATTTAAATCATCTATTGTGTCATCTTTGGTTTCCGTTGAAAATGATCTTCGTGCTTACGCCGAAGTCCAAATATTACAAAAGAGAAGGGTAGGTTTACTAGATAGTGGAGCAACACTTAGCGCAATTGGTGGCGGCTTCGCGCAGGAATTTCTCCAGAATCCTGAACTCTTGACTCGCACATCCGCTAAAGTAAAAACTGCAGATGGGACTAGTCAACCGATTTTTGGTTATTTTACGACCGTGATTAATTTCTCTGGTCGCTCTAAAAATATTGAACTTGTGGTAATTCCCTCACTTACCCAAGATCTGTATCTTGGGATAGATTTTTTTATTGCCTTTAACTTATATCAACCACTTACACCACAGATGACTATTGGTTCAGACGTCTCGATTTTATCCAGTCTGACAGCAGAACAAGATGAAAGGTTGAAAGATACCATCCAACTCTTACCGTCCTTTTCAAAGCTGGGTTTAGGTAAAACTCATCTTATTGAACATGTCATTGATGTTGGCGATGCTCTGCCCATCAAGCAGAGACATTACCCTATTTCCCCAGCAGTTGAAAAGTTAATGGGTGAAGAGTTGGACCGCATGTTGTCTCTCGGGATAATCGAAGAGTCATTAAGTTCTTGGTCGTCACCTGTGGTTCTAGTTAGAAAACCGGGCAAGGTACGGCTATGTTTAGATTCACGTAAGGTGAATGATGTCACGAAAAAACTAGCCTACCCTCTGCCACAAATCGAAGGTATATTGAGTCGATTGCCGAAAGCTCAATATATCTCAAGTTTAGATCTAAAAGATGCGTTTTGGCAAATCCCGATGGAACATAATTCTCGCGAGAAAACAGCTTTCACTGTGCCAGGTCGTCCATTAATGCAGTTCACTCGCATGCCATTCGGCTTATGTAATGCCCCGCAAACTATGACTAAACTCATGGATAAAGTAATACCGCCGAGCTTAAAAACGCAAGTATTTGTTTACCTTGACGATTTGTTGATTGTGACGCCAACGTTCGATTCGCACCTCCAAACTCTAGTGGAAATCGCTCAACATTTGAAGCGTGCAGGGCTCACAATCAACATCGAAAAAAGTAAATTCCTTAGGCCCGAAATTAAATATTTAGGATACGTCATTAGTAAAGATGGTGTTAGCATAGACAGTGAAAAGATAGCAGCTGAATGCGCTTGAACGATGCTTAGTTTTTAATCGAACGCGCAAACTTAAAAGAAATGGATGAATGGAAGCAGACTTTCAATTTAATGCACTATTTTAGAAATACATCACAAAACTATCAACTAAACCTTTATTTGGATGCACTGAGTGTTTATATCATAACAACATTTATTGCACCAACAAAAATAAAAAATGAAGAAAGCAACAAAAATGTCTTGTTTTATAGAAATATTATTTAATTTACAAATATATATATATAGATTTCAATAACAATTTAATTACCACATATTTAATTTATTTGTAATAAAAAATATCTTTAAATTTTAATTAGTGTCTTTTAGTTATAAATTTTATTTAATCAAATCTTTAATTTTAAATAATATATTTTATTTAATATTTACCAATCTGTACGCGTTGATCTTCAAAGGGAAAAAGAATTTTAGCATTTTTGACGTAAGAATTGATTGCTCAATAAAAGGAAATTTATTCTATAGTTCAATGGAACATAAGGTTTTTATCGTTTTTAATAGTCGAGACATAAACCAACTAAGGTAAAATATCGTTCGTACGAATTGGCAAATATTTACATATGCAGTATTTAAAATTTTAAGCAACTAATAATTGAAAATTGTGTTATGTATTTCATTGTAAATTTATATATTTTTTTATTGCTATTTATTATTAGAGAACATAACATACTGGCCCCAAAAAATATATAAATTTTATGATTACCAATCTTCAGTTTTATGCAGAAATATGATATAACTTTCAGGAATAACTTTTATAACTTTCAGGAATAGTATATCATATTTAATATTTTCAATGTTATTAATAATGTTAGTTATATTTTTAGGTAGGTCAGCAAATAACAGAAATTAATATTTAATGATATAGTGCAATTCAGATTATATTAAAAATTGTATGTAGTTTTAAGAAAATGGTTTAGTGTTAAGATAAAGGATAAAACTTAGCAATAAATGTAAATTTAGAGAACAATTCTTAAATAAGTTATTTTGTGTTTATATTAGTAATTAGGTAATACGGTTAACTTAACTATAGGTCTGTTGATTTCTCCTTTTGCTGTTTTAATAGTCGCCACTCGAACTAAGCCATCTTTTCCTTCATGAAGTTGTTTAATTCGTCCAAGAGGCCAGCATAACTTTGGAACATTATCCTCTTGAATGATGACAAGTTGATTTTCTTCTAAGTTTTTCTTTCTTTCTTGCCATTTCTGCCTTTGATTAAGTGAAGTTATATAGTCTCGTGACCAAATTTTCCAGAAACCTTGTACGCGTGTCTGGATATTTTGCCACTTTGATAATCTAGATGTTTTAATATGATCCAAGTTTGGTTCTGGAATAGATGTTAGTGGTTCACCTATGAGGAAGTGAGCAGGAGTTAAAGCATCGTATGTTGATGCATCTTCAGAAACTGCACATAAAGGTCTTGAGTTTAATACCGCTTCGATTTGATTAAGTAGCGTTGTTAATTCTTCAAATGTAAGATGTGTTGTACCAGTAACTCTTCTCAATTGCTGCTTGACAGACTTTACATTGGCTTCCCATAAGCCACCAAAGTGAGGAGCGCTTGCTGGGTTGAACTTGAAGACTATATTCTGAAAGGATAGAAATTGTGATATAGAATTTAAATGAACTTCCGTCTTAAACAGTTCAAAAAGTTCATGTAGCTCTCTTCTACATCCAACGAAATTACTCCCGTTGTCCGAATAGATCTCCACAGGGACGCCTCTTCTTGATACAAATCGCTGAAGTGCTGCAATAAAGGATGTAGTAGTCATATCGCTCACTACTTCCAAATGAATTGCCTTCACTGACATACACACGAAGAGTGCTATATATCCCTTTGTTATTTTACATCGGCCTCTTGCAGTTTTTTCTTTCAAATAAATTGGACCAGCATAGTCAACACCAGTATACAAAAATGGACGTCCAGAACTGACTCGAGCTTCAGGTAAATTTCCCATGAGTTGTTGGTTTGATAATTTTTTTTGTTTAAAGCAGGAAATACATTTGGATGTTTGAAATCTTACCATATTTCGACAATTGAGTACCCAAAACCTTTGACGTAATATACTGGTTAATAGCGATGATCCGGGATGTAAATAACGTGTATGGTACTCGTTTATAATGTATTGACTTAGCACATGATTTTTAGGAAGTATTATGGGATGTTTAGTATCAAATGGACATTTGGATTCTTCAATGCGTCCACCAACTCTTAAAATATTATTTTCGTCTAGAAAAGGTGTAAGAGACTTCAAAGGGCTGCCTTTTGAAACATCTTTATTTTTCTTTACATCGTTAATCTCTTGTGAAAATGCTTGTGACTGGGCCCATACAAAACATAAATTCTCGGCAAATTTCAACTCGTCCACGGATACAGGAGGAATCTTAACATCTTTGCTGCTCATTTTTGAAAGATTTTTCCTTGAACTTAAATTGGATATGAATCTGAAAATATAACTTATTATTCTTTTGATTTTTGAAAACTTTGATATTTTCTCAAAGAGGTTAGATATAATGTTCATTTTAATATTAGTATGAAAGGTTTTTATAAAGTTAGGTCTTTCTTCTAAATCACTAATATTAATATTTTTCACTTCATCGTTCACTTTGGCTGAAGGCCAACACTTTTCACTTTTATTAAGAAATGTTGGGCCATTCCACCACATACTGGAATCAGCTAGTAATAAAGGTGATAAACCACGAGAAGCAAGATCTGCAGGATTTTCCTTTGATGTAATATGCCTCCAATGTTGACGAGGAAGGAAATCTAATATTTCAGATGTACGATTCCCAATGAAGCATTTCCATCGTCGAGGGTGATCTGATAGCCAGTGCAAAACGATTGCAGAATCTGTCCAAGCATAGATATCGTTAAAATGTATATCCATGGATAGAATTATAAATTTTGCCAGACGACAAAGCAGGACAGCTCCACAAAGCTCCAATCGGGGTAACGAAACTTGTTTGATTGGAGCTACTTTTGTTTTAGCGGTAATCATGTGTGTTGTTATAATTCCTTGATCATCTTCGCATCGAATATACGCCACTGCACCATATGCTGATTCTGATGCATCGGAAAATATGTGTAGTTGTATATTTCTTTTATTTTCTGATGATGGAAATAATAATCTAGGTATTAGAATTTTCTCTATGTCAGACAAACAGCTTTTCATTTCAATCCATTGTTTCTTTATACGTTCAGGTAGTTCATCGTCCCAATCTAATTTTTGCAGCCACAGAGACTGGAATAGAATTTTAACTGATACGGTTATAGGTGCAAGCCATCCTAATGGATCAAAAATCTTAGCCGCTTCTGATATCAGTGTTCTTTTCGTTGCTTTTTGATCAGGAATAGAGGCCACTTTGAATGAAAAATAGTCTTTAGCTGGATTCCAATGTAATCCTAAAGTTTTGACTGTGGCACAATCATCCAGTTTAAGTGGTTCAATTTCACGATCTGCTTCTGGAATTATCTTTATAAGATCATGTGAATTAGACATCCATTTTCGTAATTTAAAACCACCCTTGCTTAACATAGATGACATCTGTTGAACTATATCCTTTGCTTGGAGTATATTATCGCATCCAGTTAACATATCATCGACGTAAAAGTCCTTTGTTGCGATTGTGGCGGCTAACTGAAAATCTTTTTCATAATCCTTGGCAATTTGATGCAATGTTCTAATTGCTAAAAAAGGAGCACTGGAAGTTCCATATGTCACTGTTGATAATTTGTAGTGTGTTATTTCATCAGATGAGTTATTGCGCCATACGATTCTCTGAAAGTTTCTGTCTTCGTTGTGCACCGTGACTTGGCGATACATCTTCTCCACATCTGCAGTGATTGCTATTTTGTGAAGACGAAACCTTAAAATGATAGTCATTAAATTTTGCTGAATCGTAGGTCCAACTAATAATATATCATTTAACGAAATACCACTAGCTGTAACACAAGAACCATCAAAAACAGCGCGAAGTTTTGTAGTAGTACTAACGTCCTTCAATACAGCATGATGTGGCAAATAATAATGATCCGATGAATCAACTTCACTATTTGGAACCTTTTCCATATGACCCAAATTCTCATATTCCTCCATAAACTTGCAATATTGGTTTTTAAGCTCGATGTTTTTTTTAAATCGTCGTTCCATGGCAAAAAGTCTTACTTTAGCAGCGTGAATGGAACTTCCCAGAAGCTGAGGCGAATCTTTAAATGGAAGTTTGACAATATATTTTCCATCTTCACCTCGGCTAAGATTTTGAATATAATGATTTTCCGCCAACTGCTCAGAATCTGTATATTGAGGAGGACTATAAACTTCTTCTAACTCCCAGAATTTTTGTAATGCCTTTAACTCATCTTCGAAATTTGATGTAACCGTATGAAAGGTTTTCATCGGCTGTCTATCCATATCATTTTTTGAATTAAAGCGGCCACCCAAAATCCAACCAAATATTGTGAGTTGAGCACATGGATGATCTTTAGTTTTAATTTGATCCGGAAGAATAATATCAAAGAATACATCAGCACCAAGAATTAAATCAATTTCACCAGGTGTGTTATAGGTGGGATCAGCTAATTCCAATTCTCGTACTTTAGACCATTTTGAGTCATCAATCTTCCGAGATGGCAATAATGACGTTAATTTAGGAAGTATTAAAGCTTTAATTTTTAACAATGTATTCTTATCATGTATTGAAGTAATTTCCAGCTCCACTAATCCTTTTGTTACACCAGCTTTTTTTGCGGCAAGTCCGTCAACAGAAACACAAGCTTGCTTTCGTAGTAGTCTAATACGCTGCACACAAGTTTCGCTGATTAGAGTCGATTGAGAGCCAGAATCGAGTAAAGCCCTAGCAGTGTGAATTTTTCCTGTAGAATCACTAACGTGCAATAATAATGTTGACAATAACGTGTGCGAAGGATTTATATCAGTTACACTGCGAGAGGGAGAAGAGCAATTAAATTTTGCGTTTTTAATATCAGATTGGTAAATATATTTTTTATTTCGCGAAAACGACACTGAACCCGAAACCGAACTTTGTTTATTTTCACTAACCAAATCAGATTTATGATTACATGTTGGGTTGCTTTCATCAACGGTGAGATTACATAGTCCCAAAGCGACTGTGGTGTGCGTATCAGCAGCATAGTGGTTTGAGGTTGTAGGTTGTTGATCATTCGTAGATGTTCCATCTTTGATATGCACTAGTGTGTGATGTTTCTCTTTGCAGAAAAAGCATTTTAAATCCATAGTGCAAGAACTTAAATCGTGGTCTGGTTTCAAACATAGATGACACAAATTGTTTTGTATCACAAATTGCTTTCTTGCCTGCGCCCCTAGTCTCTTGAACCGAAAACATCTAAAAAGAGGATGATTATTACTACACATCGCACATGAACTAGCTTTTGTAAACGTAGAATGCACTTTAGTTGTGGCAGGCGGTCGATTGGAGAAAGTTTTTCTAGGTCCAGCGCAAGCCTCCAAAGCATCACAACGATCTGTTAGGAATTTCAATAAGTCATCTACTGTTGGAAAATCTATGTTATTAGAGTGTTGAGCCCATGCCTGTTGTGTATCTGCATCTAACTTCTTAAACAATATATAAATCAGCCACGGATCTCTCGATTCCCACGAACTGCCAAGTGCCTTTAGACCTCGTAATATCTCATCAGATATATCGCATATTTGACGTAGTGGTTTTATTGTTCCCGATACTGCTGCTGGTTGATTAATAAACACATCAATTAATTCTTTAACAGTATTTTTTTTCTTGTCATAACGTTTCACTAACTTTTCCCAAGCTTCGTTGTAATTAGCATCTGTAATCGGCATATGTCTAATTAAGGATGCAGCATCACCTTTAAGTAACCCTTTCAAATACTGAAATTTGTGTACATTCGATAAAGTTTCAACATTATGTACAGTATTAGTGAACTGATCTTGAAAAGATTGCCATTTTGCATAATCACCAGTGAAAGGTTCAATAATAACACGTGGTAATCGAATATCTGAAGCGTGATAAGTAGATCGATCACCAAATCCCTCGAACATTGTACGACTCTGGGTATTATCCAATTGGTTAACGGCAATACTAGGACTGCGAATATTCAATAGCCTCTTGAGTGATGCTTTAGTATCAAAATACCTGTCTTGAAATTCATCAGATTCAGACATTTGTCCAGCATTAAGAACTATTTGATTATCGACATCATGAAACTCAGCCCAAACTTCATTTAATTTTTCCAGCCTAGTTTCAATTTGCTCTTTATTAGAAGCTTGGCCAGCATCTAATTCCGCCAAGCATTTATCAGCAAATTTCTTAATATTTGTGACAGTACTTTTTATTGTACCGCGTTTTTTAATTAGAGCTGACAACTCAGACATTTTGGAATACAATTATACTAATATTGTTCCAAATAAAAAATAGTGTTGTGAAACTAAAATATGTAAACAGTAACTACACTCAACACTATATAATTCAAATGTCTTTATTAAAGTTCTAATAGTATTAATTAAACGCGCGTAATATTCACGAAATGTTATGCAAAATAGGAATTGGTTCCAAAATCCGACACGAAGGACCAAAATGAATGCGCTTGAACGATGCTTAGTTTTTAATCGAACGCGCAAACTTAAAAGAAATGGATGAATGGAAGCAGACTTTCAATTTAATGCACTATTTTAGAAATACATCACAAAACTATCAACTAAACCTTTATTTGGATGCACTGAGTGTTTATATCATAACAACATTTATTGCACCAACAAAAATAAAAAATGAAGAAAGCAACAAAAATGTCTTGTTTTATAGAAATATTATTTAATTTACAAATATATATATATAGATTTCAATAACAATTTAATTACCACATATTTAATTTATTTGTAATAAAAAATATCTTTAAATTTTAATTAGTGTCTTTTAGTTATAAATTTTATTTAATCAAATCTTTAATTTTAAATAATATATTTTATTTAATATTTACCAATCTGTACGCGTTGATCTTCAAAGGGAAAAAGAATTTTAGCATTTTTGACGTAAGAATTGATTGCTCAATAAAAGGAAATTTATTCTATAGTTCAATGGAACATAAGGTTTTTATCGTTTTTAATAGTCGAGACATAAACCAACTAAGGTAAAATATCGTTAGGTATATAATTTATATATTTTTTTATTGCTATTTATTATTAGAGAACATAACAGCAGCAATATCGGATTTCCCAAAGCCGTCCTTAGTCAAACAAGTTAGACGATTTCTTGGCATGTCTGGATATTACAGGAGATTCATCTCCGAGTTTGCGTCACTCACATCGCCGATTACTAACCTGCTAAAAAAGACGCATGGTAAATTCGTGTGGACAAAAGAAGCAGATGGGGCTTTTGATCTAATCAAGAAAGCGTTAACATCTGCTCCTATTTTACAAAACCCCGATTTTACCAAACCGTTCTCTCTACAGTGTGACGCAAGTCATGAAGGTGTGGGTTGTGTGTTGACGCAGCTCGACGACGACGGAGTTGAGCATCCGATTGCATTTATGTCCAAAAAATTAAACAGCGCCCAGAGAAATTATTCAGTAAGTGAGAAAGAGTGCCTTGCGGTTATTTTAGGAATCAAGAAATTTAGATCATATATAGAAGGCCATCCATTTAAAGTCATAACCGACCATGCGTCCCTAAAATGGTTGATGCAACAAAAGGACTTGTCTGGCCGCTTGGCGAGATGGAGCCTTAAGCTCCAAGGATACACTTTTACCATTGAATATCGACGAGGTAGTCTCAATACCGTTCCGGATGCGCTATCCAGAATACCGTGTGTGGATGAAATTGCTACACTAAGTCACGATGTTCAGGAAATTGATTTGAGTTCTCCTTCTTTTCTTTCCCCCAAATACTTAGAACTGGTTCAAATTGTAAAAGATGGAAAAACATCTTTGCCCGATTTGAAAGTTCTAGAGGAAAAAGTTTATAAAAGGGTTAGTTTTTCAACATGTAGTGAAGGTGAGCAATGGAAGCTATGGGTCCCAGAAGAGTTAACATCTAGTATTATATTAAATGCACATTCAAATCCAACTTCAGCTCATGCTGGTGTTGGAAAAACATTACACCATTTGCGTCGTTTTTACTTCTGGCCCCGTATGCTTTCCCAAGTTCAATCAATATTATCCAAATGTCAAACATGTAAAGAGACGAAGGCGAGTAATCAGGTTCTTAGAGCACCCCTGGTTTCTCGTTTCACGACAGAACGTCCTATGCAACGTTTATATATAGATATTTTGGGTCCATACCCACGATCTAAAGACGGCAATATCGCCATATTCATAGTATTGGATCATTTGACAAAATTCACTTTCTTATTTCCTTTAAAGAAGATGTCTGCAGACCCAATTTGGCGCCTACTGGAATCCAACGTCATACACATATTTGGGTGTCCTCAGTCGATAGTATCTGATAACGGATCTCAGTTTACTTCAGTTCTTTTCAAACAATTTCTCAATAGACTTGGAATTACTCACGTAAAGACAGCACTATACTCTCCACAAGCCAACGCTTCGGAAAGAGTCAACCGAAGCGTACTAGCCGGAATCCGTGCATATATAAAAAATGACCACAAGTCATGGGATGTAAACCTCAGTCATATAGCCTCAGCGTTAAGAGGGATGCGGCACTCTGCTATTAAATGTTCACCATACTATGGGCTATTCGGTCAAAGTATGATTACTCACGGTAGTACATATGAATTACTGAAGAGTTTGAAGTGTCTAAATGAACCAGGCGATGATTTGGTACGAGAAGATCACCTCTCAATAATCAGAGATAAACTAAGCAGTAATATAAACGAAGCTTTCCATAAGAGCGCTCAAGTCTATAACTTGCGATCACGTACGCCAACTTTTCAACCAGGCGATGTCATCTACCGAAGGAACTTTGTTCTGAGTGACGCCAGTAATCAGGTATCCGCGAAACTGTCTCCAAAATTTGTACAGGCTAAAGTGTTGAAAGTGCTAGGTAACGCCATGCTCGAGTTGCAAGACTCCGCATCCAGTAAAATAGGCATTTATCATGTAAAAGATATTAAAAGGTAGTTGAAGCAAAATATAAATGGTGTGTCCGTTCTAAGTCATTACTTCAAACTAGATGCATGCTGTAATATCCCTGTTTTGATCGTCTAACACCCGCTAATCGCTTCCTTGTTCCGATCATTCCTATCCCAACCACCATCACCCTTCCTTAACACATGATTGCTGGAATAAACTGTTTACATCTCAACTTTTAAGTATCGAACGTTATTATGTATAAATTACCTTCGATACTTTCCTGTTGTGTTTCGAATCGGGATTTCATTCGACATTCTTAATAAACTAAACAATAAACAAACAAAGAAAAAAAAACAAAACAAAAACGCAAATATTATCTATTCCCGACATTTCATCTAAATCAACGTTGTATAAAACTTTTTTTCAATCAGCTGTTGATAACAATAGAAATGAGAAAAGCTATTTTAATTAACGGAAATCGAAGATAATGAGAGTGAATCGAGTATGTAGATTTGTTATTTTTTTTGGTTATATAGAGGTTTTGCGAAAAAGTTTTTTGTTGAGATTTGGTTTTTGAGCATTAAAGCATACATGAAGTTGAATTAAAGTAATCCGAATGTTATTGTAAAGTCATAATTAAAATATTACAAGGTAAAATTATTAAAAGTAATTGTAAAAGTGTTATTAAAAATAGTAATTAACGAATAAGTTGTGTTAAGTTTGTGTAAACCAATAAAGTTAATAAAGATTCAAGGCAAAGCAAACGGAAACAAACAAAATTTGTGTTTTCGTGATCAAACAAATACACAATGCTTGAGTGGTAGATGGGTTTTGAAACCACAGGTAATCAATATAATAAAGTATTGAATTCTGTGACACTGCAATTAGCACGGTGGGCTGTAGTAGTCAGTGGTGTTCAAATCAAGTGTGGTACAAATTGATTAAAGACAAAAAAAAGATATCCGGTAGTAAGACACAGAAAAATAACAGCAGCATAGAAACCTTGGGGTGCCGTTAACCTTACAAGCGCCAACGTGATCAAAGGAGAAAGAAAACAGCAGCACAGAAACCTTGAGGTGCCGGTAACCTTTCAAGCGCCAACGTGATCAAAGCTGAAAAAAAAAACAAAAAACATCCTTGTGGAATCCAGAGTAACGCCGAGCAACGAATTGGAACAAAAAGAAGAACTATTTATAAATACTCAGATAAATAATTTTTATATCTATACTTTGAAGTTACTAATGTAAGTTTGGTTTTTTTTTTAACCGTTTCTTTTCCCTGAATTTTTTTTGTTGTTGTAAATATAACATATGTCAATGGAAATATTATTGATGTTAGTGATTAACGTCGTGCAAAGTGACTCAATGTTAGAATAGGAAAAGATAGGGATTGGAGTGTCGGGAACGGTAATGGCCTTCTGCCAACAGTGCGTTTATGTTCTTAATATAAATTTTACAACGATTTAGGCTCACCGTCGGGTCGGGGTGAAGATTTTTTTATATGTCTTATTGTTAAGAAAATTAAAATTTTATGTAATGAGCACAGGGGTCCAAAAGTATTCAATGTAAAAACTGCTATCTCCGGAATTAAGCAATGTTAACCCTGGATCATTACAAGTGACAACGCTGAAAAGTTGTAATCATATTTTTATTGTTTTTAGTTTTCGGTATCGTTCTATCTTAAAATTGTTTTGTTCTTATTTCTGGACCAATCAACCACCCCGAGTTTTAAATGAACTAGACCTACCTTATTTTAGTTACATTTCTCAAAGTACCATTATCATTTTCAGATGTTGAAAATTTTTGGTACATGAATTGGATTGTATATATTTTGTTGCGGAATTCTTATCGTTTACCAATCTTCTGTTTAGTCCAGAGCTACCTTAGATGTTCTTGCTTGCCTAGCTTATCCGTAAGCCATGTTTGCTCACAATATAGGTTTAAGGTTTCATTTATTTTTAAAGTAAATTTTAATTTTTGGTTAATTTTGTAGTTTAATAGATATATTTTTGTTTTGGTTATCATAAATTTATGTATTTAATAATAATTTTGGATTTCTTTTAGATAAGTGCGTTACAAAATTTTCTAGCGTTTTTATTATAATTAATAAAGGAATAATTAATAAATCAATAAATGATTCATATTTTTGGAAAGCAACTTGTCAATTATTCATAAGATTGATTGTTTTTAAGAAATTTATTTTGTTATAACTAGGTTTAGTAGTTTGGTCTAATTTGTTTCTTTTGATTGTATGAATTTTCTTTATATAAATCCTAAGTTTTTTTTTGTTAATTTTAAAATTAAAAACAGAAACAAAACAAAGGGAAACCCCTATATAGTACTTACCCACACACTAAGTTTGTGAATTTAAATCAAAAGGAATAGGAATTCAATATCAATCAAATATCAATATGAATTCAATTTAAATTCAATATCAATCTAATCCAAGCTAAGTATCTTTAAATTTTAATGTTTATAATCAAATAAATTTTTTTTTTCTCTCTTTTGTTTTATTAGCAAAATTAAACATTGTTTTATCTAATACATAGTATGAGATATGAGTAGCGATTATCATCACTTGAAATGTTTCATTTCTGAAATATTTCAACAAAATAAGTTTCATGCTTGAAATATTACATAAAAAAAAAAAAAAGAAAAATTAGATTTTTCAATTTCATTTATTTTTTTTTTCTATAATTATAAGAAGGAAATCAATTTTAGTGATATCTCATTTTCCAAAATTGAATTATATATCTGTGGATATAGTCAACATGTACTCTGTTAATTATATTATTTAAATTTCAATAAAAACAAAATATTTGAATTGGATATTAATTTATTCACCCATGAAGCCTTATTTCATTCTCAATGTTAAACGCTTTCCATTGAAGAACAAACTTGCTCAAATTCACTTTCATCTACACTACCTCCAACAAGTTTTGTTTATGTTTTAGTTATTTCAAGCTTCGTCCCAAAACCAAAAACCCTTATTAACATTTGCAGATACTTCTTGTAAAGCTACTTACCAAACGATATGAGATAAGCTGAAAGCAGCTAAAATTAACAACAAGAGTCAAACCAAGCTCTCAACACATACTGCGATATCAACGCCAGGTCAACACACCGCTATGCAAACAAACCATTTCAATCCAATGTCAATCATATACAGATTTAAGAGTGCACGAGACTGCAAATAATTTCATTATGACGAATGGAAATAAAAGAAACCAATAACCTAGTTATAACAATTGGTCAAGTTCAAGTTGTAACACTGAATTGCAGTTGTGTTTACGTTGTGAATTGTTTTATTAATCTCAGGCTTCATATTACCCTGATAAAATTCTTACAAATATTAACTGTGTTTGTTTTGAAATAACAATTTATCTTTATATTGTAGAATCGTTTTAATGTAATTGAATGGATGTTTAAATGGAATGATTTTAATATATTTTGATTTCGTTTATTTAGAAATATAATAGGAATTTATTTTGTTTGGTTTTGGTTTGAAGCTTTATAGGAATTGTCTTCAAATGTTAATAAAGGTAGATTCGTTTCATTAACGCAACCACTTCATTTCTTTTAGAATACACATAACAAGCAAGTTACAACTTCTATACTGCAGAAACGCCATTGGGATATCAACCTTCTCCAAACTATCTACGTACAACCATTGGGAGGAAGCTATTGATCGTACCACATATCAATTATAGTTATAAATTAGCATTAAGTTTAAGATAAATTTATTCCTCTTGTGTTAGTTGTTAGCAAACACTAATTGTTAGCCAAACACTATCTAAAACTTTAATTGTGCTATTGTTTTTCGGTCCAAATTCTGGTTTCATCTCCGTAGTTAAACGTTCGGGCATCGCCATGTTACCAAATTTAATCTTTAAATTATCTCCCGTATCGCTAATCCTAACTCTGTTTGCTACGGGTACCCCAGAGATCAAAGCCTGTCCTAATGTGCTCGGGATACATGGGGATATAATCACAAATTTGCAACCTGGTGACCGATGTGCCATTACAGTTAACACCGTGTCGGTGGCCGTCGTAGAGAACGATCAAAGAATTAAGGGCATGTTCTTGGGACTTATAGAGTTTAAATGTACGAAATGCGAGGGTGACACAATTTCGAGGTATGAATGCCAAGGCTGTGTTGCCTGTTCAAAGGACGAACTAATTTACAGATGCTCCTCCTCCTCCTTGAGTACTGGGTTGGTAGTTATTATACTGCTGGTAATTGTTCTAACCATATGTATGGTGTGGAGGACAGCGTGGAAAAGGAAAAGTCACCTCTGTCGCGCTGTAAGGCAAGGAATTGATTGCACGAGAAGGAAAGCTCAGGCGAGTAGGCATCGCAGGCTAAATAAGGATTTAATAGAATTAGGCGTCCTGAATACTCCTGATACCCACGTTGACGATCAAAGAGTACCTTTTGACGTCCTGATCGAAGAAAATTTAGACACAGCCACGGTCAGCAAGTATTCCGAAAGCGATCAAACAGAATTTGCAAAGAACACCGTTGCAGCAGCCGAATATTATGATCCAAGTGGTTTTAAGGATGTAGTGAGCCGTATGAATAAGATTGAACAATTTGAGGACATGCACATTAAAGACCCCGAATTCCGAGTAGCCACTAGAGGAGCATACCTAAAGAGCCTAGTTAGTACTCAGGGTCTTGCTTTACTTTTTGTGTTATTGTTGCGACTTGGCATACCGGTAAACGCCTGTAGCCAAACCCTATTGATCAGCAGTGATGGAAAAGTTTGTACCGATGTAGATTGTCGGGAACTCAAGAGCTATAGTTTCACGGCTAGCGTAGGCGAGACTATTTGTTTCAAAATGGTAAATGGGGCATTACTACAGGTGGAGGTAGTAGCTGCTCATATTGACAAATTTAATTTTCCCATTTACGAGACTAATGAGTTTAGTCTTAAGGTTCTTAGTACTTATAACTGCAAAGGTGCCGTCGGTTGTTGGGATGAGGCAACCTGTCATCGTAGTGCGAAGCATCCCAGCTTTAGCAGGCACATCAACCCAAACCAGCCCCAGGGGTTTGGTTGTGGGTTGGAAACGTTGGGTTGTGGTTCTTGTTTGTATTCTACTCAATGTGTGTGGTGGTTTTGTCAGATACAACGTTCAATCAGGCCTAACATTATTGTATACGAATCCACACTGGAATCTTGGGGTATAACGATGCGGGCGACTCTCTTGGATCCCGCTGGGATTTTATTGAGTGACAATCCCTACCGATTCACCCCTAATAACAATAAGGCTAATTTAATAGATGGGCAGTTGACTGGAATTGAGATGCCTATCATATTATCCAGTTTTAGCTATGATCAAATCCACATCCCTAACACGCTGGTTAAGAATGGTAGCGATATCACCCATATAACTGTTTCTCCTCTTAATTTTCCAGTCATCGGGTTGATCGGGGAATACCAGATCAGCTTGACTGAACCAAGTGAGATATATCCAACGTTTGCGGTTAGCTGCGTGTTCATGGGGTGCATTACCAGATGTACCTCGCCAGAACAGGCCCTACATAGATTCGCCAACTCTACCAAACCACACGTTCAGGCCATACTCACGAATATTATGCACAATGACGGAAGGATAATAACTAGTAGCCGAACACGGGGCATATTGCGGATTGATATAGGTAACGTGGACCTCACCAGTTTGTACATAGTTCGACCCTTCTGCAAAATCAACATAGTATACACTTATGGATGCATTGGCTGCTCCATGCCACCTTACATAATTGTGCAGGCCACTGAGATCAAAAGTACAGGGAATGTGGAGTATGTAAGCAACTGTACCATGACGCAATCCACCTTCCAATGCAATATTAATCGGTACATAATGTATTTGGATGGCGTCCCTGAGTACTGTCAGGTGGATGTACCCGCCCTGAATGCTAGTTTTTCATTTAAGGTGGATTATGAATATACTGGTAACTTGGTAAGACTGGGTCTGAACACCTTCACCGCGGAAAATAGTTGGGTTGACACTGTCAAAGCGGCTATTTATAACCCTAATTTTATCAATAAGTTGGGTATTGGTATTATCTCTTCTACTTTGATCACTACTGGTATGGTGGCGTTTGTCAAAATTGTTACATACATTATCGTTAATAGGAGGACGAGAGAGGTTGCGGCTAGCACAGCTTAGTACCCGATGTTCTTTAATCTCATACGTGTCCCCCTCCCCTCTCCTTTCCTTCTTTCCTTTTCCCTTGCTCCTATCCACGCATTTAGAAATGTCTAGGTTACTAGCCTTTTTAATCACAATATCTGAAAACTCTTCGGATTAGATTGCATTTTAATCATGTTGTTTTTCTGCTTTCAGTTTCAATACGTCACCTGGTTTCACCGGTACCCAGTCATATCATCCATATACATTAATTTTAGTTTAGTCTATAACATTATTCAAATTAAGTCTATTCCTTTTTATCAGTGTTTTTTTGTTGAAAATTAAGAAGTAAAGAAAAGAAAAGGGGAAGAAAATAAACCGAAGCCAAAACGATCCAACTGATCAAGCATTCGCCCTCTGGAACCCTTTAACCACATTACAATCTGAATACCTAGCGGCTTTTTCAGTGTATCAGCGCCCAACTCTAAGTATACTTATTGAGTGGTGCCGCTGGTCTCCAAGTACAGGGAAAAATTGTATTCGGCAACTGGCATCATGGATCCGCGTCTCTTGGAACGGGATGAATTCAAGGTGGAATGCGATCTCCGTTACATTCGGGGGCTGATTTCAGTCCAAATCCCGTTGTTGCAGGAACGACTTGCACAAGAGGCCAAAGATCCGGCCGAGGAGCCCAGAGAAGCTCACGAAAATGCACGTAAGAACCCTAAACGGGAAGTGGAGCTTTGTGTCTCAAAACTTAGGAGTATCCGGACGGACCTGTTAGAAAAAATTGAGCCTAAAGATGACGACCGTGCCCAAGTTTTGGAGATCGTAGAATCAAGGCTTAGACACTTGTTGAAACGTTTGGAACGTATTAGTAGTTGTGCCGTGGTCGCGACCCTGGTTGAACAACCGTTAGACGCCTGTTGGAAACTGCAGTTAGCTGCCATAGAACTTCGCAACGGCTGGAAGACTTTGGATGAGTCAGTAACAGATGTGCAAAAAATCGAGCTACCTGTCCCTGCGAGGGAAAGCTCCCCTGTGTTGCCCAATATTGGTCCTAGCGTAGAACAATCTACTCCACAACCCGGGCCCTCATCACACGAAGCACCCCAGGAGGAGATCTCCCGAATTCAGCATTCTGATTCACCCAATGCAACAACTCCACCAAATTTGATACCACTGCAGGAAGAATTGGAGCAACTTAGACTTGAAGTGAGTCGTCGTAAGAAAGAGGGTGAAAATCCATCATTCCCTCACATATACGAGCGCCTTCGACAACTCGACGATCACCTGATCCAAGTGATTGACAAAGGTGTCACCGCTCAAAGCAGGTACAATGATCGAACATCATTGCCTTCCAGGTTAGATTCTAACCGGCCTTATTCCGACAATGATTTAAATTATCATCCAAAAACCCAAACGGTAGCGAACCCTCACCCAGTCAAATCCTGGTCGGGTCCTGCTGGATATCGCTCTGCCAATAAGATCCCTGTTCATAAGTGGACCATTTCATTCAATGGATCCACCTCAGGAATGGCCGTTGAAAGGTTCATATTCCAGGTTGAACACTTAGCGTATTCTCATAGGATTCCACTGGATCAACTAGTTGATGATTGTGGTTTCCTATTGAATGGCACCGCCAAGGACTTTTACTGGGTGTACTTGGAGCGTTCCCGTTGTCAATCCTGGGACCAGCTCCGACAGGCATTGATTGATCGATTTCAAGATCGTCGCACTGATACGGATATAAAACATTCTCTTGAAAGCCGAAAACAAAAACCTCGCGAAGGATTTTTGGAATTCTATAATGATCTCCTAAGCATGTCGCTAGCACTTAAGGTTGCCCTTCAAGATGGCGAACTGATGAACATTGTAAAACGTAACATGCGGCCAGGATTACAAGCCGAACTAGCCGGAGAAGAATTTTCGCAAATAAATTTACTTATCCAGAAGTGCGTGGCTAAGGAGGACACCTGGAGTCGTATAGGATATCATCCAGAAAGTTTTTTTGGGAAACGGCGTCGTATAAGTGAGCTCTTTTCCGATAGGGAGTCCATCATATTTCCTGAGCCAGAACACGGAACAAACCGTGTTCGTTTTGAGAACGCAAATGTGTCTGCATTGCAACACCCGGTCAGACTCTATACTCCTCCACCACCAATAGGCCCCAACGAATACAAATGTTGGAATTGTCAAGCTGGTGGGCATATGTTTTATAATTGTCCACAAACACGGCAAGGTATGTTTTGTTTTGGTTGTGGAAAACCAGAAGTCGCGAAGCCTAACTGTCCCACCTGTTCGGGAAAAGCGAGAGGGGAGATGAGTGGAGCGTCTCATCTCCCGAAATCCCACTCCCGCTCCCCTCCTCCCACAACCGAAGCAAGTGCGAACACCGACCCAGAGCTCTATCGTCGGCAGCCCAAGGGATGGAACTTCCCACCCCTCGGTTAACCACTCCCACAGAACCCCCGCTTCCGTCAACATCCCCTTCCTCACGATCCTCTCGGCGTAAAGCACTGTATTTTAAACAACGAAAAACCCAAAAGTTGTTGGTGACTGCATCCATTTTGAACCTCACCCCCAGAGACGATAGGCCATATGCCGACGTGCAAATTGCCGGAATAGCTTTCAGAGGCTTACTTGACAGTAGGGCGAATATAACGGTGCTTGGAAGTGATGCGTTAAAGTTTCTGGAAGACACTGGGTTGAGATTATGCGGAACTCCCAACTTTATCTCAATGGCATGTGGATCTCAACGGCAAATAATCGGTCATGTTCGTACCCTAGTTGAATTCGATGGCAAGTCTCGAATCATGTCAATTTATCTCGCACCCAGCTTGCAACAAACCTTATACCTTGGAATTGATTTTTGGAAAAACTTTGGGATTCAACCCCACCTTGTATGCGAAGTCTCCCCTATCGAGGCGCCCTCAATGGCTTCTAATCAGCACCTATTGACTCGATCGCAGCAACAGCAACTCGATGGAGTGGTTCGTCCCTTGTCACGCATTCTATAGACACTGGAGATGCTACCCCAGTGAAACAACATTATTATGCGGTGTCCCCCGCAGTACAGGTTGAGATGTATCAAGAGCTTGACCGCATGCTGGAACTCGGTGTTGTCGAAGAAAGCAGCAGTTCATGGAGTTCTCCTATGGCCTTGGTTCGGAAGGCCAACGGTAAAGCCCGTCTATGTCTAGACGCCCGTAAATTAAATGAGGTTACCCGAAAAGATGCGTATCCGCTTCCTATTATTGACAGCCTGCTCAGCCGGTTGGGTGAGACTCAATACATTTCAAGTATTGACCTGAAAGATGCCTTTTGGCAAATTCCACTTGATTCCGCCTCTCGAGACAAAACTGCTTTCACTGTACCAGGACGACCATTGTACCAGTTTACTGTAATGCCATTCGGTTTGTGCAATGCCCCTAAAACCTTATGCCGGTTAATGCACAAGGTAATTCCCCATCAACTTCACGATCGAGTATTTGTATATCTCGATGACCTGCTGGTAACCTCTTCAACCCTTGAGGAGCACCTTCTCCTGCTCTCTGACGTAGCAGCACGACTTAAAGGTGCAGGTCTCACCATCAATGTAGAGAAATCCAAATTCCTCCTTAACGAGATCGAGTATCTGGGGTATGTGGTTGGCCATGGCGTGCTACGTGTCAACCAAAACAAAGTCAAAGTCATCATCGATTTTCCTGTTCCCAAAACCGTGAAACAAGTCCGACGCTTCCTAGGAATTACTGGTTGGTACAGACGTTTTATTGCTAATTACTCTACCTTATCTGCCAGCCTAACCGAGTTGCTGAAGAAAGACCGCAAATTTCTTTGGACTACGGATACCCAGAAAAGTTTCGACTCACGAAAAAACTCGTTGGTTACAGCCCCAGTTCTCGTCAACCCTGATTTTACTCGTCGTTTTTATATCCAATGTGATGCTTGCTCTACCGGGATAGGCAGTGTGCTATTCCAAAAATCTGACGACGGAACGGAACACCCTTTGGCATTTATGTCACACAAGCTCAATTCGGCCCAACAGAATTATAGTGTCACTGAACTGGAATGTCTTGCAGCAGTCCTCGCCGTTAAGAAATTCAGAGCTTATGTAGAAGGACATCCGTTTACCATCATCACGGATCACTCGAGTTTAAAGTGGCTTATGTCTTTGAAAGACCTATCGGGTAGACTGGCCAGATGGAGTATTAAGCTGCAAGCTTATGATTTTAATATTGAATACTGCAAGGGAACCCAGAACATCGTTGCCGACTCTCTATCCCGGCTTAATGCTGACGAGATTGATAGTTCAGTGAAAGATGACCAGGATGTCGTGATGAATTTGGATCTTTCCTCCGAACATTTTAAGGACCCAGAGTACCTAGCGCTACGACCCCACGCAGATTCTAATGTCCGAGAGGTGGATGGTCGTATTTACATACAAACTAACATTGGATTGAAACACTTGGACAAAGATGAACACTGGCGGCTCTTGGTCCCCATTCCAATGCGAAATTCTCTGATCTATCAAGCCCATAATCCTCCTCTTTCGGCTCACCTAGGTGCAGCCAAAGTCACAGATAAACTACGGCGTATGTTTTTTTGGCCATCTTTGGCTCGAGACGTTAACGAATATGTACGGAACTGTCAGTCATGTCGGATGAATAAGTGCGCTAATGACACACTGCGGCCACCAATGGGTCAGGAAACTAAAGTATTTCGTCCCTTCCAGAGAATATATGTTGATTTCCTAGGGCCCTACCCAAGATCAAAGTGGGGTAATACGCACATTGTTATCGCATTGGATCACTTCAGCCGATTTGTGCTGACAAAGTCCCTTCGACAAGCAACAGCCGCTAACTTAGTCACCTTTCTAGAGAACGACGTTTTTAACCTCTTCGGCGTTCCGGAGTCACTTGTCTGAGATAATGGCAAACAATTCGAGTCCCACCTTCTGGCTAATTCACTCAAAACATTCGGAGTGAAGCATATCTTTACTCCTAAATATTCACCCCAATCCAACACTTCAGAACGGGTAAACCGTTCCATTGTATCCGTCATTCGGTCTTATATCAAAACTGACCACAAAACCTAGGACATCCATCTAAACGAGATTACGTCAGCCTTGCGAAATGTTTACCATCCGTCTATTGGGTTCACTCCTAATTTTGTCACGTTTGGACGTCACCGAGTTAACCATGGCTCCGAATACCAAATCCTTCATGATATTCATCACATTTCAGGACAGCATTCATGCGCCAGTACCAGTGCTGACAACCTCTCTGGTATTCAAGAGGCCGTCCTTCATAACCTGAACACTGCTTATCAAAACACATCTCATCGTTACAATTTGCGGAGCAAGACTCGCGTTCTTCACCCTCAACAAAGCGTTCACGTTCGAAACTTTGCCCAGAGTGATGCGACCCGGAACTCCAACGCTAAGTTCGCGCCAAAATTTATTCCCGCAAAACTTACTCGACCTGTTGGGACCGTGGCATTTGAGGTTGAAGACATGCAGGGGAAAAGCTTGGGTACCTACCATGTTAAGGACATACGCACTTGAGTGTTGCCATGCTTCCTGTCGTCCTTTGCGTTTCTCTACTCGATTGAAGGTGTGTCTGCCTGAGCCGATCGTTTGGATAGTTCACTCGCATTGGTATGTGTGTGGGTATACTAAATTCGTATTTTAACATTTTGTTTTTTTTTCTCTTCCTTTCATTAATTAATATCCTATCCGTATCTAAAACTTTTTTTTTCCTCCTCTGGTAGATTACACTTTCATCCCCAGTTGTAACACGTAGTTGCAAATACAATTAATAACGATAGTTTTAAGCCCGGTTTGAGACGTTCTCAGGGTGTGGGACGTCCCCACGATTTGTGACGAAGGGAATCCCAGACACACTACCTTCGTGTCAAAAACTTATCATATCCCCTTCGTCGCAAGTTCTTGTTATTCCAGAAAATTTAATTTGTTAATTTCGATGTCTTATGACATCCTATCTATTCTCAACACATTTTCCCATGTTTCGGTTTTGCAAATTATTCAAAACAGCATTTAAATTATATTAAAATTTTCCCATGTTTCAGTTTTGCAAATTATGTAAAACATAATTTATGTTAAAATACTCATTAACTTAAGTGTTAATCAAATTTCACTTAAGTTAATTCTTGTTTTTTTATTCCCAACGTCTTTTTAGTTTTCTGGAATTTTTTGATTTTTCTGTCGACTAAGAGCATTTTTATAAAAAGCTCATATTAAACCGAGGTTTCGAGCAAAGCCAGAAAATCGTTGGTCGGGACTCGAAAAGTGGCACTGGACTCGGATAGTCATAGTCGTGTTTTGGTTTATCTTTCTTTCGTTCTTGTTTTTTTTGGTTTTGGTATAGTTATAGTTGTCATTTTTGGTTTCATTTCTTTAGAATTTATTTTTTTTTGTGGAGAATAAGTGAAAATAATAATTAAAGCAAACCACTAGTTCAATTGTTTTGTTCAATGTTAAATATTTAAGTGAAAATAATAATAACGCAAACTACTAGTTTTATTGTTTTGTTCTATGTTAAATATTTAAGTGAAAATAATAATTAGAGCAAACTACTAGTTAAATTGATTTTATTCTCTTCCATTTAATTATATCAGCTTTATTTGTATGTTTTTTCGATAATAATAGTATGTATTATTGTATTGTTTTCTAACCTATAGCCTAATGAACTTAACCTATTGCCTAATGAACATTTTATTCAATTGGTATGATTCCAATTGGTCAAATTGTTTTGATTTCATTAAAATTATTTTCAAATTATAATCACAATTGCTTTGATAAGTTTTGTTCAAAAATCAAATTTTGAGTAATTCTCTTATTTCGTTTAGTTGAACTTGGTTGATTGTATGAGAAGGGCGTTTTTTATCATCAGGGTTTTTTTATTAAGAAATTTGATTTATCAATTAAAACAATAAAGATTTATTGTTTTAATTGAAGAAAATGTTTTTATTTTTTATAATACACAATTCTTTTTTATAATAAAATCTTTGTCAGAGAATAAAGTATTGTAATCGATTCGTGAATAATGAATTTTATTCTCTCGCAAATTAAAATTCTCGCTCGTGCCTCGCTCAAATTTTAAACTTTTGCTTGAGAATAAACTACTTCATTATTCACTCATTGATTAAACTACTATTGCTGTATGTTTTATGTAATACTGGATAATAATATTTATCGGTAAAAGTTTTGCTGGTTTAATTTAATAAAGATTTAAGTGAAAACGAAAATAATAATTAGAGCAAACTACTAGTTAAATTGATTTTGCTCTATGTTTAATGTAATACTGGATAATAATATTTATCGGTAAAAGTTTTGCTGGTTTAATTTAATAAAGATTTAAGTGAAAATAATAATTAGAGCAAACTACTAGTTAAATTACTGAAGAATGAGAACAAACTGCAGGATTCCAAAAGGTAAGGCAATCTTATCACTTAGTTACTTTTAATTGTTTTGATGGTTGAAGCAGAAACCAATTATTTAATTTGTTTTTGGTTGTTCTTGTTTTTTTAAATGGCAGCGGTGTTACTTGATCCTCTTCTCGGTAGTGACACCCATTTTTAACTTTTGCCACTTTCAAGTAATTTTAAAAATGTAGATTCATCACGAGTGCAATGCATTCCACAAAGGAATTAACGGGTGAAAAAATGGTTTATTGGATTTGACGGTAAGTAATAATGGTAGTCTCATTATGGTAATCTCGTATATGTTGTTCTATATTGATACCGCTTACTCCAAGGACCACCTAGTTACCGGACAACCCACGACCAAATACACGTCTGAGCCAAGTCGAAAAAGCGGATCCGGGTACTAACTAGGTGGACAAAATCTATAACGTTAGTTAGTGCAATCTTTGCTTCCATCTGGTGGTCATGGGTTGCACTGCTAATCGTTACATGTCGATTCATCGATTTAACCAGTTTTTTGCATTTTCAATTTTTGTTAATAAATATTAAGAATAAAAAAAAAACTTTTTATGTATTATTTTGAATTGCAAAATGCCGCGTAAAATTAAAAATAGACGTAGAAGTGATAATATTGATAAGGATGATGAACTAAATCTTAATAACACTAGTTTAGACAATGCGAGTGCAAATATTTCTGCAGTCATTCGAGAACTGCAGGAAAGTTTGTTAAAGAAAAACAAAGAAATTGAAGAGCGCGATAAACATTTAGCCGAAAAGAATAAAGAACTCGAAGTTGCGCGATTAAATGAATTAAAATTAAAAGACGATGTAATCGAGCGGTTACGTGCCGAGAATGTTGTATTAAAACAACAAAACAGTCCATCGCGAGTTGAAAGTCGTTATTCGTACAGTGACATGGAAGGTGCGTTAAATAAGTTCAGTGGTAGGGATGCTTAAGCAATAAAATCATGGATAGCGGATACAGAACGAGTAGCAAGACGTGTTAGGTGGTCCGATGAAGATTTATGTCGTAAAGTGTATGGTCAAAAGTCACTGGTAGGATCGGCAAAGTTGGCACTTAGATACAAGTCAGACATAGATACTTGGAACGAACTTAAAGAATTTTTGATAGATGAATTTCACTCAGAACCGCATAGTAGAAAAGTAATGAAACAGCTAGAAGCAAGAAAACGACGAAAAGACGAATCATTACATGACTATATGCTGGCAATGCGAGAAATAGGATCTCAGATTCGACTCGACGAATTATCAATAATCGAATATATCATTGATGGAATAGTCGACTCTAGAGAAAACAAAATGTTACTTTATGGTGCAAAAGATATAAAAGAATTTAAGATGAAATTAGAGTTGTATGAAAATTATAAACCAACAGGTGTACAGCCTACGCATCATAACAGTTTTAATGGTAAAAGACAAAGGGTACAAAGCTGTTTTAACTGTGGTCAACCAGGCCATAAATCTAGGAATTGTGAGAAAAAAGCGGATGGACCTAAATGTTTTCATTGCAATCAATTTGGTCATTTAGCTACTAATTGTCCATCACGACTTAAAGTTGGATTTGCTACAATTTAGGTACAACCACAAGTTCCACGAAAATTGTTACAGTTGATGGTCATAAACTGGAAGCGCTAATCGATACAGGAAGCGATGCAACTTTTGTAACTGAAGATGCTTATCGGTCAGTGGGTTCACCGAAGACGCAACCTTATGCCTTAAGATTCAACGGTCTTGGAAAAGGAACACTTGTGACGGCTGGATATTTTTATGCAGATATAGAAATAGATGGAGAAATTTTTAATGAAAAAATATTTAAGGTTCAAACTGAAAATATGCACCATCCAATGATAGGAAAGAGTGTGCTTCAAGGAACAAGAATTACAATAGATGGAGCCGAAGCAACGATAGACAGAATACAGAAAGAAGAAAAGGAGATGCTGAGTTGTTTCAACGTTCCAATGGATCTCGAACTAAATATTGGAGAAAAAGAATATGCTGGGGTAGTGGAAGAAATGGTTCGCAAATATACACCAAAAGACGGTTGCAAAACCACACCTATAAAGCTAAGTATTTTACTTAAATCTGATAATCCAATTTCACAGAGACCAAGACGTTTGGCACCAGCTGAAAAAATAGAAGTCGATAAGACGATCCAAGAATGGTTGAGCAAAAAGATCATCGAACCTTGTCGATCCGAATATGCCAGTCCAATTGTGCTAGTCAACAAGAAAGATAACACGAAAAGACTTTGTGTTGACTACAGAAGACTTAATAAGGATATTGTCTTTGGTTATGGTTAAAATGGTTTTAACCATAACCATAACCTAAATATGGTTTTGGGGCAGTGCTACTTAGGGATGGAAAGATTTATAGGAAAGTCGATTCTCGATTCCAACTTTTATTTTATAAATTTCGATTCCAAGAATCGATTTTCCGACTGAAAAAGTCGATTCTTTCGATTTTTATCGATTTCTATGTTAGAAAAACTAGCTTTAATAGAATTAAATTCAAATTTATATTTCATATATTATTTCATACATTTATTCAAAATAAACTGAAAAAAATTTTAAACAATCATTTTATGAAAACAACAAACTTTTTGCAACTGATCTTAAGAATAGTAGCATATTCAAACGATCAGGCGCTAGTCTACTTCGAATCTGATTTGCAATCAGACCAGTATGTGAAAATAAACGCTCATATGGTGTTGATGTTGCTACTATTGTTAAATTTAAAGTGTTTACCACATTCATGACATTTAACCTTTGAGCCGTTATTCACCTTTTTATAATAAATCCACTCGGTGCCATTTCGTATAATCGTGAATAAATATAATTATTAATATTAGAAAGAAATTAGTTTAATATTAAATATAAGGTTATAAATCTGTAGGTGGGAGGTAAACTATACCAAGTCCAATTTTTTCAAAATACGTTTTTTTATACTGTTAGAATCAGGATTTTGTTCTCTACCGAGAGGTTAATAGCACTGAGTCCTTACTAGTGTAGTTTTCGAGATAGAACAATTTTAAATAGTCCAAGCCCATAGTAAATAGTCCATTTTCAAACAGTTTTTTGGATTTCCTGTAAAATTTTAAAAATGTGACTTGGTGTAGTTTACCTCCCACCTACAGAAATATTACTGTGTCTAACACCACGTCACCACCACTTATGATTGACTAAATTACTGTCAACTGTGTATGACAATAGTACTAAATTTGTAAATAAATAAATCGAAGACGACTAAATTACTGTGTATGACTATATTACTAAATTTATACAAAAATTAAAAGTCGAATACTAAAGCCGCAATTAGACTATTGCAGAACTCTGCAATATTTCTGCAATAGTCGTGCAATGGTAGTGTGTAAAATATTCATTATAGAAAAGTTTGGCAATCAACTCATTGCAAAACATTGCAATGAGTCAATGCAATGTTTTGCAATGAGTTCATTGCCAAACTTTTCTGCAATGAATCTTTTACAATATAGAAATATTGCAGAGTTCTGCAATAGTCTAATTGCGGCTTAAGAATCGATTCTTGATCGACTTTGAAAATTAAAACTCGATTCTTTATAATCGATTATTTTAACAGAAAAGTCGATTCTCGAGTAGAATCGAAATCGACTTTTCCATCCCTAGTGCTACTACAGAAAAATTCCGAAAATTTGCAGTTCCATCCTGTTTGTTATTTTAGCAAGAAGACAATACCAGTACAGGAGAAATACTCAAGCTACGAGTTGGAAGCACTTGCAGTTGTGCTAGCGGTGAAAAAATTCCGAGTATATTTACTCGGAATACGATTTAAAATTGTTACTGATTGTGCAGCATTTAAAATGACGATGGATAAAAAAGAAATTTTGCCACGAATAGCTGGATGGGCTTTAATGTTACAAGAATATAACTACCAAATGGAACATCGCCCTGAAAGTAAAATGCGACATGTAGATGCGCTAAGTAGAAATGCTTTTGTTATGGTGCTAACAAATAGCATTATCGACAAGGTGAAAGCAGCTCAGAAAGACGACGATTTATTTAAAGTTATTTTTTCTCTTCTGGCAATTGGTTCATATGAAAACTATTTCATTCAACAAGAAATCCTATACAAACAAGATGATGAAGGAAGAAGCTTTCTGTGTATACCGAAGACGATGCAGAAAGAACTTATCAAGACGATTCACTAACAAGGTCATTTTGGAGTCAAGAAGATGGAAGAAGTTATAAAGCGAGACTATTTTATTCCAAAGCTGCGAAAGATGTGTGAAGCTTGTCGACAATGCTGTATCCCGTGTATATTGGCCGAAAGGAAGAGAGGAAAGCAAGAAGGTTTCCTGCATTCAATACCAAAAGATGATGTACCACTTATGACTTACCACTTGGATCATCATGGGCCCTTGGTGAGCACAAATAAAAATTATAAATACATATTTTCTGTTATAGATGCGTTCACCAAATTTGTGTGGTTCTACCCGGTGAAATCTACGACAACAGCAGAAGTAATATCAAAACTCGATGTACACCAAGGGGTTTTTGGAAATCCAGCACGTATGGTGACAGACAGAGGGACAGCTTTTACATCAAAGAATTTCGAAGATTATTGCAAGCAAAACAAAATCGAGCATGTGATGATAACTACAGGCGTACCAAGAGGGAACGGCCAAGTTGAGAGGGTCCACGAAATCATCATCCCAGCACTAACGAAGTTATCCATAGCTAATCCGGGTGATTGGTATAAATACGTTTTCACACTACAACAGTACCTGAACTGCAGTTGGCAGAGAAGTGTGAAGAAGACGCCATTTGATCTTTTGATTGGGGTACCGATGAAAACCTCTACTGATGTCCGTTTGGCAGAAATTCTTGAGGATGAAGTCGCCAATCGTTTTATCCAAAAAAGAAATATCACAAGAGAGCAAGCGAAGAAGAACATAACACAAATACAGGAAGAGAATCAGCGCACATATAATAGAAGACGAAAACCTACAACCCAATATAAAGAAGGAGACATGGTAGCCATCAAAAGGACACAATTCGGCAGTGGTCTAAAAATGTATCCTAAGTTTTTGGGTCCCTGCAAAGTTGTAAAAGTCAAAGGAAACGAGAGGTACGACGTTATTAAAG